>JBAMIG010012870.1:0-13034 GCA_037177335.1 Kiunga ballochi | reverse complement strand
TGTACAGTGTTCACCAGTGTTAATTTTTAACTCAATTTTGAGTTAATTTTACTCTCAAATTTTAACACAATATAGAGTTGATTTAACACCAATTTTAATAAGGACCAAATAGACTCAAAACCTGTGTTAAATTAAACTCTTTAAGTGTTAATTTAACACTGAATAATTTGCTGTGTAGCTTACCTACATGCCTATAAAAACAAACCAGTGTCACCTTAATTGGTGACTTTCTAATTGGATTCTTTTTCTTCTTTTTTTTTTGCAGCAACACAATAATGAAAATCTGATATTCAAATTCTCACTTCAAGCACATTAACGATTCAGGATCTGTTTTTCTTGAGATAGTAAGATGAAACTAAATCACTGGGATAAGTGTCCAAACTCCACATTGCATTGCAAGATCAGTCAGGTCAGGCTTGAACCCATGACTGTGAAGCAACACTGCAAATCAGTGACCCACTATGCCTCCCATCCTCTCATATTATTCACAGGAAATGCACTCTGCAAGGCCAGTTTCTGATTATGCAATTTAGTGGATATCTTTGGGCAGGAAGGAATAAACTTTGTAATAAATCATCTTGACTACAAGAAGAAACACTTATTTGTATTCCGTCACAGATGCTACGCTTCGTAAAAAACTTCACATTATTGCACATTTCATGTCAGCCTTTTCCCCTAATTTGCACAATTCTCAACGGCACCATAAAACCTAGATATGACCAAGTGAGTTGTGCGCTCTAGCCAGAGATAGAGCTCAGTCACATGGTTTGGTGTGGGATTCCCTTAGTTACATCTTTCAGACATTTACTCAATCTCTCCTGCAGCTGAAGGAGCAATTTATGAATCTGGGGGTGTTTTTTTTGTGTTACAGTGTGACCTCCTCTCCTCTGTGGTAGCAGGGCAATGTGTCACAGCTATTACCTCATTTTGCACTATTTTGTTAAACCAGACGAGAAAATTGCAGCATCAGAGAAGGTGCTCTACCCCTACACAGAAAATACACACAACAGATTTTATTTTAAATAAAAAATTGCATCTTGAATATTCACACCCATCCTAAATGAGAGCATGTCAATTATGTTTGCAGATTGGACTGACACAGAGATCTGAAACTACTGTTAGATATCATGTTTAGCTGTGGCCAACAGACACATCTAATGCACCTACATATAAACAGCACAACCCCACTATAGTGTAAACAAGATGCAGCAGCAGTGCTGAACTGAACAAAGACACACAGCATTACTGCCAATAAAACAGCACCCCACCATTTGGAGATGGCTGAAGTCTGCTCTAACAGTTGGTCACAAATCTGCATAACACAAGTGATTATCTGATGCAAAACAGTATATTTGTAGACACAATGATAAGGAAGCAACTAACCTAAACTGTATTGACATTCAGAAAACGTGCAAAAATATCCAGACATGAATAGTAACTATTTTGGAAAAGGGTGGGTAATTACTTAGTAATAATCATTTAGGTTAAAACTGCAGCTATGGTTTACAAGCCACAACACATACATTCACATCAAAATACTACTATAGTAGACAGAATAAAAAGTCTTATTATCCGACATCACCTGCGCAATATTACAGGTAAAAATGTCCAACTTGTAATAAAGAAACATCCTCTGAAAAAAACTGTAACATGAGACTCTTTCCTACTGCAATGTGGACTCTGCTGAAAGGTGTGGTGTGGCGCGTGTGAAACCTCACAAGGCTAAACAAATGCTACTTTCACTCCAAAACACGACATGCTCGTAATAACTAAGCACAAACAGACATATAGACCGTTTTATTTCTCTCACCTGCCCTTACGTCCAAAGAAACGATGTACACTGCTGGAAGCCGCTAAATGCGCAGCTACATGCTTTCTTGTATACTCACCGCACGTGTTTGCAACGATGTTTTCCGCGAGCCTAGCAGGCCGCTGATTGGTCGGTTCTCTAGACCAATGACCAAGCGCGCTGTGCAGAGAGTGGGTTGGTACACGCCCCATCCCACGCCCCACCCCACCCCCACCCCCTCTCTCTCCCCCAACACGCTGATTTGAGAACTGACCAGAGCTTTGCTTTTACATTATGTTACGCAGTGAGCTGATCCACGATCAGTGTCTAACGATGCTGAAATGTACATCATACACAGACACGAGATAATAAAACGGGCATTTTGAATGACTTAAACCGAAAAAAATGTCTATTTTTACATGACTGATACTAGGTTTAGAACATGTTTAGTATACAATAAAATATATAATTTACTTTGGGTTCCTTAAAACACATTATGCCTAAATGAACTAAATAAACTTCCTATTAAGTTTCATATTTGATTGTTTAAAGCAAGTGATCAGGATCAATGTTAAACAGATCCATATCCAAAATGATCACAGTACAACTGTGTAACGCTGGAGTAAAAAGGAAATGCACACAAAAAAAGTTTCCAAAGATCTACTGATTATGCTTTATTACCATCACTGCTTTGATCCTTTCTGAGAACTTCTGTTCTCCCTCTTTTTGTTTGATCTAACCAAAACTAAGATGCTACGTGGTTCTGTGAAGCTCTAATGCTGTTGTATGACTGAGGGTTGGTGTAAAACAGCTCATTCAGAGAGCTTACCAACCACAACCACAAAAAAGATTAGATGTCAAGTAATGTATCACACACACTACTTGTAATACTTGTGAGGTAAGTGGAAACTGTCAATTCATCTCCACAAGAAAGCTCTGATCAGAGAGAAACATTATACTGAACGTTCATTAAAAGATCTGTGATAACTGTGTGTTAAACGTGTGTTAAGATAACATGACTTTTATTAATGTTGTTACTTTCATTACAAATAATACAAACCTTTAAAATAATTCATTATGATCAAGAGTTAAATCAGTCTAGAAAAACCAAGAAAAACCATGTCTTTCTGAAAACGCGTGTTCATTTTTTAATCTAATTCTTCCTCTTGTTCTGGTCCTGTTACGGCGCAAAATGCTCTAGAAACACATTTTATCATGGCCTTCACATAAGCCCAGCAGCCTTTGTGATAATGAGAGTAGAGTAAATCAGGTGTTAAAGCAGCCTTGACTATCAGTCCAAACATGTTAAAAATGCTATCAGTAATCTAAATTTAACATGAAGTTTCTGGTCTAACTTACACTGCCAAGAGCTCTGCTACTATCCAGTTTGTAGTGATTTGATTAGTTCTGGAGCATATTTAATATAAGCCACAAAGAAAAAATGTAGCTTTATGATAGTCATTTAAAAAAAAAAACAACAAAAAAAGGGACAGCCTCAGTGTAAAATACGTGATCCACTATTATACCCAAAGTCACAGGAACAACATCATTCACCCTGTAAACACGGATATATTCACATTTTGCTGTCCCATGTACTTCTGTAGATATAAACTCTAAAATATAATGAAATTGCAAGTCAACAAAGCTCACAAAGACAACAGACTTCACCAATTTTGGCACCAGTTAGCCACATCTTGGCTGCTACTGGTAGGACTTGGTAATCACAATGGTTTGACATCAATAATGCACAGACACACTCCTTTTACCAGTATTCCTGCAAGGTTTCTGATTAGCATTATTCACAAAAGTGGCAAGTATGTGATAAAACTAGAATTTTTACTGTCAGTAAAAGATTTATTCAAATCAACAGTGTTTGGAGTCCATGGTGCAAACACTTGCTGCTCATCTGCAGTCTGCTGAGTTATTATTCTCACTATGAAGTATCACTAAGGGGAATTTACTGGCTGTGTTGTTCAAGCTGTAGGCTGAGGCACTACCTTTCATTCACGTGTTCACACAGTTTAAATGTACAAAGCATCGTCTTTAACATGGCTGGAGTCTGTTTTTCTTTCGCTCTGTGTTGCTTGCTAGGGGGAGATCTCACAAGTCTGACTTGTTAATGCATGAAAAAGTCACTGTTCCTTATCGAACTGTTCGGTCGCTTATCAAATTATGTCATTTTGCTTTTTAATCCTCTGCTCATAGGGCTGTCTGATTCTTTTTTTTCGCATTAATTCACTCAGTGGGATACAGATGGACACGATTGCATCTGTTTAGATTCTTGGGTGATTTTCAAGACTACAAAGCCTGTTATTGATAACATTGTTTGCCACATTGTTTATGTTGTGACTACAATTATGATTAATTTATGACCACATATTTATAATACTAGAAAAAGGCTAGTTGTAACGGCATCTTGCATACCACACAGAAAGATGATAGGGATGCCCGCGGGGTACTCCATGTTTGCAACTTTGAAGGCGTCAAAACACAACAAAACTATGCAGTTTTCTTCCAAGTTGCTTGAATCTTTTGGTAAAATATGGTAATTAAAGGAGGACATGTGCAACTGCTTTTTCAGGTTAAAGGACAAAAGTTGCACTTATAAAGCCCCCCAATAATATTATGTTTTTATATTCACTAAACGTATTTAACAAGAACCCAATGGCAATATTATAAGAACTTATCCTGCAAACTATATGCAGTTTTATGCTAGATATACAGGTAACAGATGTGAAAGACGCAAAGCAAAGTAAGAGTTAATCTGCATACATTTTAAAAACGATCATAATGTAATAATCTGCTGTTGTTTTCATAGAATTAATTACATACATTTTGCAGATGAATTGCACATTAGTAACCAGCTGCCAAGCTTTACACTCATGCAAAACCTTCAACCTCTAATTAATCACTGCATATTATCCATCAATAAGTTAATGGTTGACCTGCACGATAGCCAGTCACAACAATATATAATATATAATACAGATAATGATAAATCAACAGCAAACCAAATGAAAAAAACAATCAGTGTAAACCCCACACTTGCACAGGGGGCATTTTGCAACCTCGTTACTTTTTTGTGCAACGTCTGCATGTAGGGCTACCACAAACAGTAAAACAGAAACAGAGGCAACAACCTTGTCGGATGCCATTATGTCCTGTAATAAGTCTGTAATACTGCCTTCTCTAAGTATTTCAAGGAGTACGTATACCTCAGGTCGACCTGGTTTGTAGAATACGTCACCTAAATGTGAAATCAAGCTTTTCCAATATATTGTAAATACTTAATAGATTTATAAGTACACGAGACTGTAAAATAATGCCTTGTTTACAGTTTCAATCAACAATAATATAAAGGAAAAGTTAGCAGGCTAAGCTACTACGAAACGGCCTCAGACAAGATCGTATCGCAAACCATAAAAAACTTACCGTAGATATGCTTAAAGTAGTAGCAGCCTGTTTGATATTCCAACAATAGATACTTAGCATAAGAAGCGGTATAGATCCTCGACGCTATCAGTGTTTTTACAGATCGCCTCTACAGACATTTCCACCCGCTAACCAACTGTAGTTTACACGCACGGCCACACGTGCCTCTACAGGGTCTGGCAAGTGATGTTGAATGAATAGCTATGATTGGATGGCATAAAGTTAAAGCTCCACCCAAGATCCGCCTTGCAACGTTTTGATTGGCTATGATGGGCGGGGAAAGCTGCACGAGGCTTGGAAGTCACGTTGCAGAGTGACTGGTCTTGAGTTCATTTCCAAACAATATGGAACACGAGAGGGCGTAGCCAATCCCCTCACGAAGCCTGCCGGAGTTATTATGGTAAAGCAGAGAATAGCACCGCAGTCAAACTGAGGGAAAACATATACAGTCAAAGCGGATGATGACTGAAAATTTGTGGATAATTTTTGTTCATAGCTGTAAACAGTTTTTTTTAACCTTCTTTATTAAAATGTACTACATTGTTAACTTAGTCTGTACTTGCAAATTTTATCCAGACATTAAGCGCCTCAAAAAAATATCTGAGGATAGTATTGCGGAATCAACTTCAAGTAATAATTGTGCTTTTTAAAAACTGTTTTTATTTTTAAAAAATCAACTCAAGTAGTCAACATGTTATTTTATCTTTATCCTATTCCCAAATTTTCATAAAGGGATACGAAATAAATCTTGCAGGTTGCTGTTGCGCGTTTGCTCCGCATTTACGGCTGCGGCAAAGCCCGAGCATGAGCTTGTCAACGTGCCGCTACATGGTGACGTCAGATGCTCTGCTTGCCCCCTCCGGAAGGCACGCGGCTACTAGGGTGGTTGCTGACTTGCTGTAAACAGGGTAGATGTAGGACACATGCCTGTTTGTAAATAGTCATGAATACAATGAGAAACGTCAAGGAAAAGGGGACGATGTGGTTAAAGTCACATATCCTTGCATATGAACAAGATCCTCAATAACCAATAGTCTATCTACGTCACAAGGCAATTTACTCCATTTTAGTTTAGGTGGGTTTACTTGTTTATTGCAAGTCATTTTATGAGGTATAACAACACATTTGTGCTGCTGTGTAAAGCTGCTTAAATGTGAGTTATTTATCAGTTAAAGTCTTAAAACACGTAAAATATCTTTATAAAAATAAATAAAAAATAGAAAAACAGTTTGCATGAGCTGATGTTTGTAGGCTACTCGAAATGTACCCAGTAGGTGGCAACATTGCATTAGTTTGCACAAATAGTGGGTAAATAAACTGGAAACCACATTTTAATTTGTGTGCATCTCTGCTTTTAAGGATCACTGTTTTTTCCTCTGCTTGAGACGTTAATAGAGTCAGCTGCTAATTACTGAGTAGAAACAGGTGTGTCTCCTTACTAAGGTGGGCTGTTCTCTAGACAATTATCTGTAAACTTATTGCAGGACACTTGTAACATCAATAATATAAACCTTGTTTTCTAGTGAAAATTAGCTTTCCGTTTATTTACTCCTATGATGTGCACATGCTGGATTGCTGCAATCCTGCATGTTTTCCATGTATCCCTGGTTTAGCACCATTCAAATCAAATGAATCCAACAATTTTTCAAGATCTGCATAGTTATTCACTCATTGATTTGAATCGGGTGGGTTGTAACAGGGAATCTTTCAGGAAGAGGGCAGAGGTGTGGACTCAAGTCAGATGACTTGGGCTCAAGTTAGACTTGAGTCATGAATTTAATGACTTCAGACTTGACTTGACAAATTTATGAACAACTTGCTACTCGACTTTGACTCACTGAAAGGACTTGTGACCTAATTTGGACTTTGGTGATGTTGACTTGGAAGTAAAGTTAGTTAGTCAAAGTTAGCTAGCTAATTTTAGCTTATAACAACATTAGCATGATGCACACAGCTATTCTGTGACGAGGAAGTAAACACCAAAATACAAAGACTTGCTGGATGGTCCAATTATATACCTGCTGGCAAGCAGCTCTTACCGACAGTATCTGAGCTTTAGTTGGACAGCATGTGTTCATGTGTGATGCTACTATGTGAGCAAGGATGGTCTACACATTACAACAGTGAGTCAGAAATTAGATTGTACTGCATAGAAAGCTTCTTTCAAAGTACACAATGAGCTTTTGATCAAAGGAGACAGACTTAGTATCTCTTTAACAATGAGAAATTATGTACTCAGTCATCACGAATGCTACAAATGAGTAGAGAGCGTGCACAACAGTGAGTGTGGTAGCCTGGACTGAGCCAGCAGCTGAATGAACAAATCCTAAAATGCCAGACATGAAGTGAGGACAGACAGAACCATTCATGCAAACACAGTAACCTGGCTGATTGTAGCAAAGGATGGGAGGACCTACTAACATTGGATTATGCATAGGGTCATAAAGATCCCACTACTCACACCCTTATAATGTCACTACCAGGACTGAAGTTTTGGGCACTTACTAGGATAACTGAATCGGGGTCAAATGACATTATACTTAGTGGAACTGCTGACAGGCCATTTGGAATGTGGTGGGACCAGCATGCTAATAATGTATTATAGTGTGTTAGCTTCTTGTTGGGGATTGAATACAAATTGTGAGAGCATCACAAAAGAAACGAATAAACAAAAGGAAGAATTAGGCTTTAGAACAACTGAAACTAACTTCATTGCTTCTGTTTCCAAACTTTCTCTTGAAGGCCTGGACGTTCCTGCTTTTTTTTGTGTAAATTTGGTGCATAGTTTGTCTTTTTGTTGAGGTTGATGTAGTACAAAAATGAAAACATATAAACTAGAAACTGCGCTTATTTTGAATGGTTTATTGAAACTTTGCAGGAAAAAACAAACAATATTTACACATATTTACAGTTTGTGTGTGTGTGTGTGTTCTACATCACACAACTTTTTAAAAACGGTCCTTGGTCAGATCAAACCTGGCACTCCCATGGTGCTTCTTTTTGCACTTGCCACATGTAAACTTGTAGCAATGAACACATCGTGTGGTGTAGTTCCATTAAGATCCCACTACTCACACCCTTAAAATGTGATCCAATAGCTAAAATCCATTTTTAGACAACAGGATTCAGTTTTGTGGCGTTTGCTGCGTTTGCACGGTCATGCCAGTTTCCCTGTGTCAGTTCAAAATTATCCCCCCAAGTGACAATGAAGGTGAATGTACAATGAAAACTCTATCTTGCATTGCTTGCAGAACCATCCGTCTGCAGAACAGATACAACCCAGTTCAACTTCTCATGCAGAAAAGGCTTCACACACTTCCAGTCCATGTTTATGTCCTTCTGCCAAGGTTTAGAGGTTAAATGAAAAACAAATGAAATTGTAGTTTTTGTTTTCTCCCAGGTTAAATGAGATCAGACTAGTTCAGCAGACATAATCTCTGAGTTTTTAGTTCCAAACAACAGCTGCAGGTGGATTCAATTAACTAAAACATGTTGGGATCAAAAAATAAAAAAGCAATCATAAATGCACCCACAATTCCATAACTCAGCAAATTAACAAACAAAAAGCAGGTTATACTATTAAAGCAAGAAGTTCTCAATAAGTTCTTAGACATATGAAGAGAAGTAGGAGAGAAAAAGATGAGAATAAAACTGATATTTTGGGTTTATGTAGGTTCTGTCCTACTAAAAAAAAAAATGGTTGCATTGAAAATTCAGTATAAATGGTTTTTAACAATGTAAAACATTGTACTCTTTCATTGTGGGAGGAGGAAGATGATAATGAAGAGAAAATCAGATTCAGAAAGCCCAACTGCAGCTCTCTATCCATCACATCACTCATTTATGATTTCAAATAAGGGTGAGTACTTTATGCATCAATTAACATGTCTTTCTAAAATGCTCTGCGATGCTAACGTCATACATAAAGGTCCCGCCTACAAAAGAAGCATGACGGCAAGAAGAGCAAACCTTGCTGTGACGTCATCTCATGTGTCTGCTGTGTTATATGAATGACTGTAAAGTTTCAGGGACTGCAAATCAGCTCACTTTGATGAGATGTTGGAGAGGAAATGGCAATAATTATCTTTAAAACAAATCACTGTGTATTAATACAGCTTCTCTGGCATTGCATTGGGACGGTCAACCCATGTGAAAACTGCCTCAGGTGGGAGAAGACAGGTAGTTCCCCTTAACAGCCAGTTCTCCTGGCTGTTTATTACATCTTGTAGGATGAGATGGATCAAAACACTGTAGACAGAGAAGAAGAGGAAGAATAACGACACCTCAGCCTCACACTTAGATTGATGACGATCTACCTGCAGGTCTAGGAAGGTTTTGATGGGAGGACATGCAGGCTGGATGGCTCTTGTAAGTCACCTGTAATACATTTTAAATATATATATAACATGCAATGGCATGCTAACGCTGATACATGTGATCACCTGCAAACATCTGTGACACTCTTTACAGATGTGAAACTTCCTGGTATAGCTCAATGCTACAAGCATTTTATACCTCATGTTAGCTGTTCCGGTAATCTTCATCATGTATCTTTTTAGTCTTATGAAACAATATGATTCATAAAAAGTTATGTACTCAGATTAAACTAAAAATCACTTTAAATTGTATAAATCTTTTATTTGTATTCAGTAAAACCATTTCCTAATCGCTGCAATGTTTGAGTAAGAGGTAATATGAGTATAGGTTTCTGCCTGTGCAAACATGCCCATGTTTTGAGGGGAGCATGTCTCCTGGCTATAATAAATGCTACATTCACTTACACTGGGATATCTGAGGTTTGCTTAGCTCCTTTGGCCCTGTTCTCATCTGCATTTATGGAGTGTTTGAGTACAGAAATGTAAATAATAAATCAGATCTTATTTATTACTTAATGCTGAAAATGTAAAGTGTTGCTGCAGGATAAACATTATAGAAAAAGTATGTTTTATAAGTATGTGTTTGCAAATAGCAAGGATAGAGGTTAGGACTCCTGCCATTTATTTTATTAAATTTACACAGCAAAATATATCATAAGATTAGTAATTATATGAATAAGGTCTGTTTCAAATAGGTCTGGTACTAAAGTTAAACCTTGAATATCAACGTCAATCTAAAATCTGAGAACATACCTATGCACAAGAGAAACAGCTGCAATATGGATTTTAAAGACTATTTCTTGCTTTTATTCAGGGCTAAATTTAGGTCTGATGAGGGATGAAATCTAGCTGGTATTCAATCTAGCCCTACTAAAATTAAAAAAAGTCACTGTGCAGAACTTCTCAGGCTGGTGGAGCCATTTATTTGAGTTAGGTGTGTTTAAGCAGGGTATGCAGAAAAGCTAGAGGGTTATCACATCAGCTGACCAGACTCAAATGATGTATGATAGTATATTTTTCTTTCTTTCTTTTTTCTCTGCGTTTTATGTCAGTGAGTGATTCAGTCTTTTCCAGCATTAAATGATTAATATTAAAATACAGAGAATGGTTTGTGTGATTGAGTTTATTCAACCTCATAAAAGATATCCTTTGAGAAATGGTTATTTTGTATTTTAATTTCTTTTTGTTTAACAACACGCAAATCTTTTGTCTTTTCAATACAGAGGCTTGTATTTTCACCCAAAGTTAGCCTGCTTCCTAAAAAACCTTCTAAAAAGTAAATAATGAAAAAGACACTAAAAACCTGTCTGATTGTAATCAGTTATATATATTATATATATCTATATATAGATATATACAGTATACATACATACATACATACATACATAGTTTTCTCACAACGTAATGACGTCACTACGACGTAACGCACTCAAATTAGCAAAAAGGAGGAAGTAACAGTCAATTCGCTTGTCGTCTTGTGCAGCGTTCATTGTAGGAGGCGGGACCGCTTTAAACGGGGCGTATCAGATGTTTTAGGACCAGGAAACGTCAGTGTTCGTGGCCGGTCCCTCCTTTAGTTGAGTCTGACCAGTGTTAGTTTTGATCTGAGGGGTATCGACCGCCAGTCTGACGCAGTAAGGGCAGCCTGCAGGCGAGCTTCACTCCAGTCCATACATGGCTGATACAAGCACCGTTTCGCGTAAGTTTTTCCAGCTTTTTCTCATCATGTGTGGATATAACTCGACGTAGCACATTTACAGATGTTAGCATCGTACATTTTTAGACGTTAAACCCCTCTTTTCGGGAAGGTTGCTGTGATTTGAAACGTCCGGACGTGACGTTGATGTGTAAGCACGTATGGAAATTACAAGTATCAAGGGGAGCCGTGATGATGACAGAAATCATGCAGCTAACGTGTTAGGAAGGAAAAACACATCTAAATGTTGCTTTTTGATATGATAAAAACTTGCATAATATTAAAACCAACACTACAATTAATAAAATGTTTGAGGAACACATGATTTCTTATACACCTTTTAAAAATAAGTTTTACTAAACTTAAGGGACTTCATTTTCCAGTGAATCTAATTGGTCCACTTATCAGTCAAGAGAGATGGATTTACTATTTTTCTTTATAATAATATAGGCTGCTACCTATTCTTAAACAGCTTGGACTTTTTAACATTTAAACAATGATCAATGGTTTACAATAGAAGTCCACTGAAACACACAGATCTATGTCTCTGGATTAAGAAACACTTGGTCCACTTTTACCTACTCGTCATTGTACTTTTTAAAAGCCTGGAGCCACTTCTATTTTCTGTGGCTTGCAGTAGGAGGAGGCTGAATCTGCACGCTCATTCAGCCAACCAGTTATTAGTTTAGAGACAGAAAAGCACAGGAAAGGAATGTGTACATGAGTGCACATCTTCATGACTTCATGCATGACACGCTCTGTCACTTTCAGACTAAAAAGAGGAGAAAGAAAGGGAATGTAAAACCACAGGGGCTGAGATCTGTGCGATTCCTACCGTTTGGCCACTGATCCAGATCTGTAGAGGATCTGTGCATGCAACATGTGGTCACTTTACGTTGCAAGAACCCCAGCAGCTGTTCCATCGTAATAAGGCAGATTTGTTTTGCATTAAACGCAGCGTTTCTGTTATTTCCACTGTGAGAAAAAAAGCCAAACCGAAGATGAACTGAGGCTTTACATCGTATTAGTTTTCAGTGTCGAGCAGTAAGCATATTTGGAGTTTTAGGTTTTGAATGAATATTCTTACTTTTTCAGCCGGAAATGTTCACAGCTGTTACATACGTTCAGTTTGCTTATACTACTTTGTCTTCATGGAAGCTACATTTGCTCGGGAAAACGGTCAGCTCAGCATCTACAGGAGAGAAGAGAGCTCAGAGTGAATATGTGGGTTAGTATTTAAATGTAGCAGAGAGTTTATAGGCATGCTGCTATGCCTGTTCCTCTGCCTTGTCAGCAGAGACATCACAGGCAAAGATGGAAACTGCCTAAAATGTCAAATTAAGCTTAAAACACAGTGTTAGGCCTTAAACTGCCATTTAAAGCTCTGTGTCTTGAGGTTTCCTGCTTTTATCAGAGAGGAGGAATATAAACATCCTCTTTTTCTGAGATGCCCTTTAAATCTGTCTTTTATAGTTTGGTTTAGCCAGAGATGGGAAGGATTAATTACTAAACTGTGGGAAATCCTTTGACTTGAAATGAGACAAACTGGAGAAAGGGTTGAAAAAGTTTGAGTCATGTTTTTATTAGAATATGTCTCCTCTGTGTCTTCCTACAGCTGTTAAGACTGAAATAACTTTGTGTTGACAGAATTTCTCAGCAGGAAATGGTGGTGCACTGAGCTGCAATATCATCAATTGAAGACTTTGTCATTCATATATATGTGTATGTGTGATGTATGTGT
>JBAMIG010012217.1:0-13078 GCA_037177335.1 Kiunga ballochi | reverse complement strand
ATGTTTGTTATGTGACAAACTGTGTGTGTGAAGCCCTGTGAGGAAATGTTGTTGTGATACTGGGCTATATAAATAAAACTGAATTGAATTGAATTGAACAATAAGGTAGACCTTACTAAACCTTAATTCTGCTTTGCTGCATGGGAGGATAGAAATGGACCACTTGATTTGAGATGGACCATCAACTGGTGGCCTTTCTGTAAGACAACAGCTTCATGGTGAGTGCAGAGCCACTGCACCAGGTTCTGCCATTGACACACCCACTCCAATCATCTTATGACGACGATCTAGGGCTAGACAAATTTATTCGATTAGCTGGGTAGCTCACCGACAGGGAAGTTGTTTACAAGAATGAGCACTGACACCACAATTGGCAGCTAGTTCAGTGTTGGATTCAGAAGAACCCATCAAGGTACTCTGAGATGAGATGTTAAACCAGATAAGAAGAATTATGTCAGGATGTTCAGTTTGCGCTCAGGCAGAGTCCTCAACACCTTCCTTAAGGTAAATTAGTGCCTCTACCAACTCACAGACCCTGGTCACATCTTGGAATTGATTTCCTCATGGATTTTCCCATCTTAAAAGGTAACACCTGAATTTTGGTGGTGGACATATACTCGGGATCTCATTCTTTCGATCTTTCGGTCATAACCCACAGCTCGTGAACATAGAGGATTTCCATACCTGTTTACTAGTCTTGTGTCTTTGATTCTGACCCTGCTGGATTCCCAGGATTACTTGGTTTACAACCCCAATGCTGACCCCTGCCTGTCCACAGGAGCTGCTGTTTTAATCCTCCTGATACGTGCCTCGTTGCTCTTGTTTGTGTAATAAATTCTTGAACCCATTATGTCTCTGAGGGGTCCTTTGTAACACAAGGAAAAACATACTTTCTTACTGAACCCTAATGGAGATTCTCTTTTTGCCTCATCTGGCTTCTAATGACGAATTGTGTGAAAACTTTTCTTCAAGTAAAACAGATGTAAGTATGTGACATTTGGTTTCAGTACACAATCAAAACAAATACAAGCTTACCCCAATATCAATGGCTCTCTGTAGTATCGACCACATTTTTAGCTTGTGGATGTTGACTTTAGAAGCCTTAAGTTAAAAATAGAAATAAAAATATGTGTGCAACTACAATAGTGAAACTCTTACTCTAAACATACAATCATCATCAGTGCAAGTCAGGTGACTTATCTCTAACTTTGTCTAAAAGCAGTCACTTCCCCTTCATCCCCACATAACTTACCTGTAATTTTATAATGGTGGTGTTTACGCTTTCTAGAGCTGATACCACCAGTGAGTATCACTGCAAGGAGTTGCTATTAAATGTTTTATGAAACACACAGAGCGATAAACTGCCTCCACTCATTCCACTCACTGGAAATGGCACCAAAGCTTTGCCGTCATTATCCATCAGCATGCTGAACTTAATTGCCACAGCACTGCGTGTCTCTGCTTAATGAGAGGAGGCTCTGCAGGGCCAAATGGAAGGCCGGGTCTGCTGACCAAGTGGAAGTAAAGCCAGTTCAACACTGAACAGGCCAACAACAGAAGGGGCTCATGTTATTTCTTTTGTTAAAATTTAGAACAACTTGCAGTGTTTCTTTCATAAATAAGTGTAATTATGTTTTATTAATTGCTTTGTATGAGTCAGTCAAAGCTGTAAAAAAATAACACAAAACATTCATTATCTTAATGCTAAAGAAAAGAAGTAAAATAAATAGTAATTTCACTTTACTGCAGTTCAGAAAATGATACAAATCTTTTTATGTTTTACACAAAAAATTCCCAATTTGTCTTTCAGCTTTTTTATTGAACATTCACTTAATAACTCACTTAGGGCCAGATTGGTTTAAACCCATTTTCTGCCTTTGTTCTTGTTAATACCGAAGAAACTCTCAGGCCTCAAGAGGAATTTGTGATTTACAGATCAAAAGATTCCTTGAATTGTGAGGACAGCTCTTATGAAGCATGAGAGAAGATGAAAAGGTTCATTTCTCACACTTTCCCACTTTGTGTTCACATGTTTTGACATACTGTATGTAACATGCTTAATAGGGTGACTTAAAAAACATACGTAATTATTGCTGATAAACTATTAATCACAACAGTTACTTCAACAGTCTTATTTAAAGTGAAGGAAGTACTTTGTGTTAAAAGGTGACTTTGCATCCAGTGTTGCCAACTCCTCAGTATAGAAATTAGCTATTGGCTATTCTAAAAGTTGCTAGAAGTAGCTAAATGACATCATCATTTAGTTTGCATGAATGGCCATTTGCATGTAATGTATCAGAGGCTGTAGGAGAGAAGAATAAGACACAAAAGGTGGGTCAAAACCTTTGTTTAACATCTATAAGATGCAAGTCTTACAGAATTACATTAGTTACCATGGCTATGCAGATGACTTGCAGATTTATATTACAGCCCTGTACAGGATCTTGGTGAAAAGACTGAGTAGATTAATACCTGGAGGTGCTTAAACTTTCTTCAGTTAAACAGAAGCTAAACTGAGGTGATTGTCTTTGTAGCCAAAGAGAAGCGTTTAGAGGTCACAGAGCTTCATTCTATACACATAAAAACCACCAACCAGGCTGGGGGACTGGAGCCAATCCCAGTTGTCATCGGGTGAGAGGCGGGGTACACTCTGGACAGGTTTCCAGTCCATCCAACAGGAAACACAGTGAGAAAAAAACCATACACACTCACACTCACTCCTATGGGCAATTTAGAGTCTCCAATCAGCCTATCCCCAAAGTACATGTCTTTGGTCTGTGGGAGGAAACCGGAGTACCCGGAGAGAACCCATGCTAACACGGGGAGAACCCACACTAACAAGGGGAGAACCCACGCTAACAAGGAGAACATGCAAACCCCACAAAAAAAGGTTCCCGGTTGGACCACCCCCCCCACGCCGAGGCTCAAACCGGCAACCTTCTTGCAGTGAGGCCCTTGTCAGTAGTTGTTGAACATATGCATTCACATGGTAAAGGACAGTGCTGGTTCTCCAGGACACAGTAAAAACAATGGCGGTGGATGGACGTTTGCAGACATGCTTGCTTAGCGGTAAAGAAGAAAAAGTCAGTTGAAAAAAAATGTGGGTTTACTCTTTGTCTAAATTGTAGTGTATTTCCAAATAACACACGCAGGAATACCACAATGAACAATAGCTTCACTAGTGCTTATCCAAACTGGTAGCAGAACACTCAACATACCATAAACATACATAAATATGCTTTGGTCTGAATTCCTGCTTATTGTCGCTCCACACACACTTTATAACCCTGTTCTAAGGTGCGTCTTCAGAGTAACTAATTTTGATGCGGCCTCTTTAAATGTGAATGAGGCATGTTAAGCCCCGCCCCCTCCAGGTCACAGGAAGTTTAACTCTACCCTGTTCCGCCATGTTTGTAGCTTAATAGCAGCAATACGCTAATCTCACAGCAGAGAAACATTTTATTTGTAAGTTTACAATAAATTTCAATGTATCAGATTCCCCACATTGATTACCTAAAAGTCCACGACCTCATTTGGCAGACCCACAGCAAATACTGTGATGTAACTGATAATAAAAAAAACAACAACAAAACATAATAGAGAAAATTAAACCGAATAAAAAACATGACCACAAAGAATGTAAAGATGTATGCGCAGGATCAGGAGGGAATACATTTACATTTTCTGCTTTCCTAAAAACTTAGCAGTGCACAAAAACATGTATTTAAAGGCTAAAAAAGTGCATTTTGTATATGTCCCCTTTAATGTAATGCATTATCTGGTGTACTGATAAGATCCCTTCCATTTCCTTTCATTGAGCAGTGTGATGCCAAGCATTATGCCCCAGTATCAAGATATTAAGATATAGCTCAAGCATTTGCATATTTCCTCTCTTCAGGTTGCAATCAGTCCACTTGTCTCAGCACCAGCACCACTCTTGGGTTTTGATGGTAATCCCACTGTGGACGCTGATTTGTCTGCCATTGTTAAACCCATCATTACAGCTCCATGATTACAACTCTCATCTTGATCCGTAGCATGACCACCAGTACTCCTGAAATATATCTCATTAGTCTGACATACATTCGTCTGATTATTCATAATGCTAGGAAAGGCTCGTCAGCATAACAATGTGACCATTAGGTCTTTACTAAAAATATAAATGAATAAATCTGTCTGGAAAAGGAAGAGGTGCAAGAAATAAAAGTGGATGTTTCACTCAGTCAACTGTCTTCACCTTTTGCTGAGCCTCCCGTTTGAAGGACAATTAATGATTAATGCTAATTCCACATTGGTTCAAACAGTAAGAATAAAAGATGCATAATAATTTCCCCCTCCCACCGTTCAATCACCAAAATGCTTCAATTAATCCTGTGTGCAGAACTAATTATGTACATCTCAACAACTGACTGCATTTAATGTATGAAACATGGTTTGTGCTTTTTACAAAGGAAGATAAGAGAGTGATTCATCAAGTCGGCTGAAATACAGAGTATTTACCATGATAAAGAGGCACCCAGAGCAATTATACTAAATGGAGGGTACGATGTACACACATGCTGCTGCTAAATATGCTTCAAACTGGGAACAAAAGCTGTTGCTTAATAACTAAAACTGGTTTTTAAGAGTCAATTACAATCAACCAAAAACATTGATGTAAACACATATATTCCAGACTGAGTCACACACGCACTCACAGACCAGTACTGTAATGTCTATGCTCAAACTGTACTTCTGTTTATATACTACAGTACATGATTTGTTTGGCTCACATAGAGACGGCACAAGAGAGGAATGCAAATCAGGAAATAAAATCATTCCTGGTGGGAGGACCTCTGAGGAACCAGGAAATACATGTTTTTCTTGGTTAATCTTTTTTTTATTATTATTATTGAAAGGTGAATAAATCAAACAAAAATAAAAATAACTAAGGGGGAGACGTTAGACATTTACAAACATGTTGAACAAATTTATTAGAAGTTGTAAGACAAACAAAAAGAAATCATAATATAAACATGTGTTTAACATGTGGATCAGAGAGACCATGGAGAACGCGGGCATCAAGAACTATGAACCGGGAGCATACACGCTTTCATACACCTGGGATGCTGTCCTGGAGAAAGCCCCAGACAGTAGTAAGCGCTCTCTACTGTTGAAAAATAATGTAATAGTAGTATATAACATCACGTCATGTGACGTTTCTTAGGAAGACTGTTTTCATCTGAAAACTTTGACATTTAGGCCATTGTTCCTATGCAAGCACATATACCAACATGAAAGGATTCTCACCTAATGTTAGCTGAAGCTAAATAGCAGTGCTAATGTGGAGAAACCAGGGTGCGTTTGGTTTTCACAGAGTCATATTTATGGACAAAACCTCAAGCATCACCCTACGAAGCTGCTTGAGGACCATTTAGGCTCAGTGCAGGAGAAAGATACGCAGATGGACGCAGTTTAGCCTGGTCTAGCGTCGGTTAAAAACCTTCGTTGGTGGGTTTTCACCGACAGAGCAATACCACCGGATATAGTGGAGTAGCGTGGTCCACTTTCTGTACTTTTATGTGCAATAAACAATTGACCTGGTAACTTTGTAAGTGTCCCGATAGCTTTTCGCTGCAGGGCAGGTTGTGAACACGACTGTGTCTGTGTCTTTAAATGCCACGCGTTGTAACATACCACTTCATACCTCCGTCAGATGTTATATGGGAAACTGTTTTATTCAAGCTTGCATCAGTGAAAATGCCGAAGCAGCAACTGTTTGTTTTAAGCTTCTCTGTATTAACCACACTCACCTCAAATGTCTAACCAATCACACAATACTAATGTGATGAGAGGTCTTTAACCAGGTATTTTTTTGTCCTTAAATGGACTAGCTAACTATCCAGATTTTCATACCTTTTTCGCTTTTAGCGACCAGCTCAGTTTCCAACCCAACAGGAAGCCAGCCATGCTGGCTGACATCAAATGAGGGGAATCATCATCAATATTATTTATTATGAATTCTCGGATTGAAGAGAAAGCAAAAAAGGTCCGAGTGCTGAGGGGAGGAGTTGATACTTAAGAGAGGGGACATTTGTAAAGATATGAGAGCAAAAAGGTCGTTTTAAGAGCAAGCAAAGCGGATTTGTGTGCAAACAGAGACATTTTGAATGTGAGCAGTATTTTAAGAGAGAGCAGCACAAGATCTGAGCTAAAATACAAATGTTAACACTCTCAAATCTACTAAATGTGCTCTTGATAAATGGCAGGATAATACCCCCATATTCCAGAGTGTACCCTGCCTCTCACCCAATGATTGCTGGGATAAACTCCAGCTCCCTGCTACCCTTAATTGGAATAAGCGGTACAGATAATAAGTAGATAGATATTGTGTACTAAATTTAATAAAAGGTCTGTGACTGACTCTAACTGTGGTTCTATTAACATAGTCACATTTTGTGCGTAAATTGTAAAAAATAGCTTGACCTTGTCATCAGGTTGCTTTATGAATAAACTGGGTCTTTTAGTTAATTGAACCTCTTAGTAACATGTATCACTTTTGATGCATTTCTAAGACATTTTGCATCACTTTATGATAAAAACCTATCACAATATACCACATCTCACCGGACACACATCAGACTTGCGTAGCAGACTTGTGCAGAGCTCAACATTAAACTACCCATTGATCTGAGTCGGGTTTGTTGCAGCACAGACATTCCTTACTCTCCTTTCCTATGAAAAGGGCCATAGTTGCCCATCTATGCTTTAGAGTCACAAAAAGGGTTAAAACCAGATTATTTATGCATCCTTATCCCTCTTGGACAGAGCATACTGTGGCTACTTACAAACCACTATGTTATACAGAGGAGTTACTGATTGCACTGCTGTATATGATGCCTGCATGGTTTCAGTCTTCTCATTTGACACAAAATAAGATTCTCACATAATGAACTTATATAAGAATCTGTAAAATATTGATTATATTTAAGCTTTGGACTAAGATGAACTGAGAAGAGCTATAGTTCTCTAACATTTGTGCTTTAATTTAATAAAAATGATGCTAAAAATGTGTGAAGATGATGCAGAACTACCTCCTCCGTTCACTCTGAGTGTTATCGTCAGGAAGCACAAACATAAAGTTCTCATCAGATGCCAGTATTGATGAAAGAGCTACATGTCCGTGTTCTTTCTGATCTCACTGAAATAGAGATCAACTGAACCATACTTTTTCTTTTGCTGGCATGAGAGTTAAATAAGTTACCCCAGTCCGACCTTTGACTGGGATGGCCTTCATGCTGTGAACCAAAACCTCACATGTAGAAATCCATTTTACCGTAACAGCAGACGGTGATGACAAATGTCAGTCAGTTCATTTCCTTTTATTTTTTTCCCACATGGCTGCCCGTCTTTTAGCTTCTTCATCTCCTTTTCCATTACCTCCACACAGTCCACCCACCTGCTCTGAAATGCAAACGCTGACTCCACACAGGCCAGAAGATCAACCTGCTGCAAGATGGGAAAACTCACGCAGTAAAACACAAAACAATTTAATCAGTAAACCAAAACAGAACTTCTGTTTTGTTTCCATCACTGCTTTGCTTTTCAGGAATAAATATTTTAGGCTGATTTGTGTACAGACCCAAACCCTTCTTACAGGAAGATGCTCCTCTCTGACTCTTTTTCCTCATTATTACGTCTAACACAGTGGTTATAAGACGCCTCTTCATCTCTCTGCTTCCCCATCTTAAAGCTTCTCCATCACCAGTCTGTCCCACAGTTTCATGGAAATGGGAATGGCTTTATTCATCCTGTACGGTTGCCTGGAAGCTAAATCTCTCACTGCATCTCGCTATGAGTGAAGTATTCCAGGAGATGTCATTTGCTTACATGTCAGTTTTATTTTACGCTTGAAACATTCCTCCATCTGTTTTTTTTAGTATAACTATAAGCAAGTGCTATAATAAAACTAGTTCTGGAGATATCCAGAAATTACAGGCAAAGTTTGCTGATATGTTTGCAAAATGATGCCTGTATTTTCTTTAAAATCACCCCAAACTATCCTTTTAGAGCCAATACACTCCAGCAGCATTAGGTGTTTTACAATGCAGGCTATTTTTAAATGTAATAAAAATCAGGCATAACCGCATACTGATCCCCACAGGCGAGGCCATGATGCCACAGATGAGGCTGAACAGTAAATATGTTCATGTCAGTCTTACTGTGGACAATTTCCTTCTTTAATCATCAAATCAAGAGATCAAATTAATACTTGGACTGATGGCACCTGCTTTCCTGATGCAAGCCATCAATATTCATGGATTCAATGGATTTATATTTGCATTCTTCATTTAATGGGGATGGAAAGTTTGTGAGGTCATTACAGAGCGTGCTCAGTTTCTTTGCTGCTTCTCTGTCATGTACAAGAAAATATCTGAAAGAATGTTGTGAATGTTGTAAAAGTTATTTGATTTTTATCCTTTTTCCACAGCAAATGATAATGTCAGACATCTTGCACATGCTTTCTGAAGATGTGTCTGCCATTGACTGCTCATCTGAAAGTCTGTGTGTGCATACTGGAGTGTGTGACTGTGAGTTTGTGCAGGAGATGTGCATGTAGAGATGGTGTGGCATGCTGCCAGGAATAACTACATTTTCAGTTTCCATCTTTTCAGACCACCTATGCAGCCTCTGCTGGTTGTTTGGCATTACCAGTCCACGTCTGGTTCACATAAACAGGTGACAAAAGACGTTGTGGGACCTGCTGAACAACTTCCTCAGAGGTGACACAAACCCTTTACAGCTTACATAGCTGGCTGCAGTGTGAGTTATACTGAGACATGTTAAACACAGAAACTCACTGCTGTAACCAACAGAGACGCATTGGTTCACAGGTAACATGATGAAGGTTATCAAGAGAATAACAGCCTTCCAGCAAAACATGGTGAAGGATCTGTAATGTTTTAGTGTGGTTTTGTGAAATCCTAGGATGGCCAAAGGATTTTAGGACAAAGCGTGCTACCTAGTGCTGGGAAAAGGTTTGGGTTGTAGATCGTTGCTTCTCCAGAGCACACATGCGTTGTTGAAAAGAATTTAAAATGGATTGTTTTAAAGTGGCCAGCAAAAATGATGATTTAGCCTCTGGAAATATTTGGTGTGATCTGAAATCTTAATTTAGGGAAAACAGTCCTGTCTGTTTTTAAGAGCCTCAGCAAATTGCAAAAGAAGAATGGGCGATAAAACCTGCTCTGAAACTCACAGATGCCTGCAAAAAAGGTTTGGAGGCAGACATCCCTGCAGAAGGATGTGCAGTCAGATATCACAGAGGGCTGCTGTTATAGTCCATGTACATGCTTTCCATATTTCCTAGTTCCTCATCCAGTAACTACATACATATTACCTACATATAAAGCACATTTTCATCTATTATGAAGGCTTTGAACACAATATGTAACAAATAAAAGATGTCATTAATAGTACCCTGTAAAAGCAGCTCTTGCATAATATTGTCTGAATGCTCCTAAACATGTTCACGTTGACTTAAAGAGGACTTTTCACTTTGTTTATTTTATCATTACATCATTATTGGCATATGGTAGAATTTGTGAATAATTGCTACACGAGGTGAAATCTCTTTTACTGTGCAGGGGAATGTATATATTACACCCTGCTTGTTAAATAGAAATGCACTCAGTCTGAATGATAAATGCCACCATGCTAATCAGGCATCTTGATTAAGCATATTAAGACATCATTAACTTCACAGCATCCTTGGTAAGTATAAAGTCATCTTCAGTTCATACTAGACAGGAGATATTTCATGTTTTATCAGGCAGACTTTAGTTTAAACAGAGATCGTAAACCAACTGTGTTCACCAAAGTAACACAAAACTAAGCAAAGGAATTTAACAACAGAAAAGCTGTCAATGCTTTGCATCAAACTTTTTTAAACAGTGCAATGTATAATATTTCACAGTTGTTAGATTTGTAACCATGGTGTCCAAGAAACTAGAGGATGATGAGAAAGGTAAACAGTCTGCCAGCATGACATTGTCTTAAACCCGCTAAATAGTTTTTGCATCAGAATCCACTCAGAGGTTACTGGGTTTAGCCTGCTATGTGGGGAAAAGCAGGCACCAGTTCGAGTCCATTTGGTATATGTTAGGGGACGGCCAGGTAAGTTGGACAATGTCAACCTGCAGAGCTGCAGCCTTTATACAGTACCAAACTAAGTAGCTCTGATGTATATCATGCTCCCTCTATAAACCATTTTCTGACACAAACAAGAAAAGCAAAACAAAATGAGAACTGAACAAAAGTACAGCAAATACATTTTTTGGCCTCATGATAAAGATGTTTTTAAAACCTTAATACATAAGATGCAGATATGACCCATCCATTATCTCTCGCTTATTCCCTGACGGGGTCGCAGGGGGGCTGCAGCCAATCCCAGCTGACATCAGGTGAGAGGCTGGGTACACCCTGGACAGGTCACCAGTCCATCAGAGGACCAACACACATAGACAACCATACACACTCACACTCACTCCTATGGGCAAATTAGAGTCTCCAATCAGCCTATCCCCAAGGTGCATGTCTTTGGACTGTGGGAGGAAGCCGGAGTACCCGGAGAGAACCCACGCAGGTAGCTGTGAGGCCACTGGTGCTAACCAACTGTGCCATTGTGCATGAAGATCACGCCATTACAAATTATTCATTACATTTCTGAATTACTGAGCAGGAAGTGATCGGAAGGGATTTTACACTATATGGTGGTTTAAGGGTCGGTTTTGATAACAATCATCTGAGACACCTGGTTATAATAAGAGTTGCTTGTTTTAGCATATCAGTTTCTTTATTTGAACATTAAAAGACGGTGACCTGCTGGAAGAAGGAATGTGTGTATCGAGTCTAAAACACACAGTAAACATGTAACAACAGAGCTTTTTTTTTTTTTTTAGCAAAAGCAAACAGTTGCAGGCTGCATGTGAATTCCTCTTTGGCCAAGAAAAGTTTGCATTAAAAAGCTTATAAACGATCTACCTGACATTTCCAGTGTTTTCCTAAATGTTATTTGTGTCTCACAAAATCAAATTGCTTTCATGCAAAAGGCTTGCTATGATTATAGAAAAGGCTCAAACAAAGTTCAGAAACTACAGGAACCAATTATGATGTGCAAAGCTAAGGACATGTAATGATTTTACCATGAAATGACACTTATTATTTTACTAACAACCCTTTTCCCAACCATGGTTTATTTTATGTGCCAATGTATTTTTCTTGAGTTTGATCTACTGCTGCAGCCTGCTTACGGACCTCACACACACTCTCCTCTGCTTTGTAATTTCATTCAAAGCAATGAACCAGTGCGGTGCATCTACTTCATTGACTCAGCTGTCATCTCATCCATGCCTCTGCCACAGAAACCCATGTTTAAAAGAAAACAACTTGCTGGCACTGATTATTTTAGGTGTTAAAACTGTGTAGCTCATAATCTGGAATGATTGCTGGAGTGTTTTAAGTGTTTTAGTATCGTCAACAGAATAAAATGATTATGATTAGCTGCAAGATCATGGAGAAAGATCAATATATTGATCATTGGCATCAGCTGTTATAAGTAATCAGCTGGTTAAGGAGTTTTATTATCATCAGAACTGAAAACAATTCCCCACCAGGGGATTATTTGTGTGTACAATTTGAGAAAGCAGTGCTTTACCTTGTAAAGTGCATTTGCTTTGGCCCTCACTGATCATACATACAATGTACCAGAAGATTTGTGTTATTATGGGATATTTATGCTGTCATCACACATATTCATAAGTCTCTGGAGTGTAAGATTAATATCAGAGGGCTGACATAAATCAGTGTCAGCTGATCTCTTGCTGTGCTTCGTGGAAAGCTATACTAAAATGAAGGATGGAAAGAGTATAATATAGACCAAAGTAACATCTTCATGAGGAATGGAGGAAAGAATGCATACCATGTAGAAGAAGTGCTCAAGTCTTTTAAACAATAGAGCCTTACTTTTTACTGCCATCTAGTGAGGCCATACGGTTTTTCCACAATATGACTGTACTAGATCAAGCAGACTGAGGCAAAAATCTGCACTTCTTTTTGTAGTTTGAGGAGGAAAAAGAGACATTTCAGAAAAATGAGGGAATCTATCTATCTATCTATCTATCTATCTATGCTGCACTCTCTCTCGCTCTCTCTGCCTGATTGCAAATTGTCCTCACCTGTGCAGCTCTTTATCTAAACACCTGCTCAGGATGAGCTCATCTATCTTTACCACAGCTGTCAACTCTTGTTCATAGCTTCCTCGCTGTTATTACCAGATCCTGACCCCTACCTTTGCTATGTCCCTACTGGTATGAATATTAACCTGTTGCTGAACCTTGCCTGATCCTGACCCTGCCTCTAGTTTGCTCTTTTGGATTTTTTCCTTCACGCACCTGTTCCTTAAGGAGGACATGGCGCGTGGAAGCTTCTTGATTGAGTGAAATTTCACAGATAATGATAGACTCGGTTATGACTTCCCCGTGCGGTTTCGAGAGGATCCACACCATGAGAGTGACTCTGGAAATGCTGAAAACTGGCATCTTTAAATAGAACTGGCAGACAAGTCGTGGCTGTTTGCTCCGTTTCCCTATCCAGAGCGAAAAGGAACGGAACCGCGCGCCACAGCCAGAAAGGCGTGGCTTGCCATACCTAATGATTATGACCCTCTACAACAAGGACACAGCGCGCCTCCAGCAGTCATCGGAGACTTCTCATTGTGTCTGTCCATGTTCGTTTTATAATCTGAGACAAGGAAATCACCAGCAATGTATCCGGTGTCTCTGGTGCATTAGAATCTAGCATGGACACGCAGTTTCTAAAATGTGGGAGCAGCAGTTAGGTTGTGAACTTCCTGGCGTGCATGTGCACGACGATGTGCCCTCCGCTCCACATTAATGTCTGATAACTTATTTTAACTTTCTGTCCGGTCGTCTGATGAGACGCGTGACTACCTGTCATAGACATAAGAATAGACGCCGCATGGACCGCTGCTGCTGCCTATCGGTGCTGACGAGACATGGGGCC
The DNA here is from genome assembly GCA_037177335.1 of Kiunga ballochi. Taxonomy (NCBI): domain Eukaryota; kingdom Metazoa; phylum Chordata; class Actinopteri; order Atheriniformes; family Pseudomugilidae; genus Kiunga; species Kiunga ballochi. The sequence continues at coordinate 16 of JBAMIG010012217.1, read as the reverse complement.
GCCATCTTGGACCGGT
>JBAMIG010011686.1:0-13122 GCA_037177335.1 Kiunga ballochi | reverse complement strand
TGTTTTTTAATTGCATTACAGGAAATAAAGAACTTTTTCACAATATTCTAATTTTCTGAGACAGTCCTGTATAAATAAAAGTGAAGTCGAATTTGCAAGTCAGAATTGTGGAGAGGTTTCTCTCTGCACTTCTCTTTGCGCGCTCGACTTTGGTAAATGCATCCTGACTCCTGGTCTTTGTCCGCGCCACCATGATAAATAGCCACCAACATGTACTGCTTACCATACACTGGCCAGATCCCCACCCATAACTAAGGATGAAAAGGGCCATCAGAGACTGGGAAATGTCTAATGGCCAGAGAAATTTCCCATCAACCATTACTCTGAGCGTCCCATCCAGGGTGTACCCCGCCTCTCGCCCGTTGGCTGCTGGGATGGGCTCCAGCCCCCCCGCGACCCCATCAGGGATAAAGCGGTAGATAATGGATGGATGGCATTACTCTGAGCTCATACTTTACACACATGTAGCATTTTACCCATCAAAGACTGCATGTAAGGCAGCCAGTAGCCCCGCTGGGTCAGACATCTTACCAGTCCTCTTCTTTCATACCGACCCAATCCATGGGAGTGTGAAACCAATATAGTTACAAGATATCAAAGCACTTTATGTTACGAGGTGAGAGGCACAGAGGTGCGGTGTGGACCTAAAAGCAGGCAGGAAGCAGCAGAATGCAGTTTACTAGACATTTAATTAAAAGCCAATGAGCAAGAAGAGCGAATGCGACTCACATGACCACAACTAAACCTGCAACCAGGACTGAGAAACCAAAGCACCTAAATACAAGACACAGGGGAAGGTAATCTGAATCAACACAGGTAAAACTAATAAACAGGACCTGAACCTAAACAGAAACAAGTAGAGAAAATCAGGAATGCTACAAAATAAAACAGGAAACCAAAAAACACCCCAAATCAAAACACTTTCAGTCAAACCTTCATGACCTCTCCACGGCCCCATGTTGACCCTAGTACCCTCTCAGCCTGCTTGTTCTTCACTAATCATTCCTGCATTACAACACTTCTTCTGGATTAACTCCAGGATTAAGGTTTGTACATGCTACACCTGCTGAAACGTAAGGAAAAGGTTTGTCATAGCAGGAATTTAAAAACAGGATTCCAGTTTAAAATGCCACTTATTCGTCTCTGTCAGGGAATATTTCAGTGAACACAAGTTTAACGTTCTTTATGAATTCCCTTAAATCAATAGCAAAAGGGGGAAATTAATCCTTTTCCACCCAGTAATAAATCTACAGCCTACATATGTAGTATTTTAACATGGTTAACTCAATGACTGACAAGAACATCTACTCTATGATTTAATTTCATGACTACTACTACTACACCTTCACAAAATTTTATCAAATACAATATTATAAAATCAATACTTTTTTAACATTTTTTAACAGAACTGAACTGAAGTTTGTTTTAGTGAACACAGCTACACACACATTTTATCGCAAACATAATCTCATTGCCCATTTAATGTTTCATATATATACTAATCATAAATATACACATATATGAGTTATAATATAATTTAGCTAGAGCTCATTTATTTTTCTTGGTATGTTTCATATAGATGTAGAATATAAACCCTTAGGACAGTAATCAAAGCATTATTGTAGTCACAGCTAGGAACATAAAAGATAAACACAATAATCCAGCTTTTCAAGTCAAGTTTTTCTGCTTAAATATTTAATTTAACATGATCACCGCAGTACAAACGCCACCGCTTTGCTTCACGGTTTTCCCCCTTTTAAAGACCTAAACAAATCATTTCATTTATCGGTTATTTGTTTTAATTATTTATGTCTCTGTTTCAAGAGTCTGTTCCAAAATGAAAGAATTATTGATCATAAATTACAAAAACAGTATCAGCATTGAAACAGAAACTTGTAAAGTGTCAAGCAGAGACACTCATTCTCTGAAAGAAAAAGTGTCTGTTTACCTCAGCTGCAGTTTTCCATCATGCTTTCACATCCTTACAAATGAATCATGTGATGTTCAGCCTCAGGTGCACAGAATCATTTTCCAATTAATGCGTTAGGGTCAATAATTAAGGCAGCAGCTTAAATCTTTACAACTCTATATAGTGTTGTCATCTCATCTTTAAAATGCACTGTCATTGTCCCACTGTGGATCTCTGTGTGCTTCATAATGATGAAGGGAAGGCTTCCTGTTCCTATTTCCTTGGATTAAAACATAGATATTCTGTGTTACATCTGCATCCTGCAGGCGTTTGGGTCCACCACACCTCCGTATCACTCACGTGACAGATACTAGAATAGATATTTTTAACACGATATACAAACTAGCTTTACTGGAGCGGTTACTGGATTTAGCTGACTCATGCTTGAGAATCCCACTGTCCGGAGTACCAGGAATACCCTCCTCCCCTCCTGTGCGGGACTTGAATTAGAGAGGGCGTGGGAGAAATTTATGAAATAGGTTAAAGTCACTGGATTATTTCACCAATTAGATGGTAATAAATAGTAAATAAACAAAAAACATTTTCAGATTTTGTTACATTTTTTCCATTTTCTTTTAAAAGTTAGTTTTTTTCCAGTTCATCTTAATGTTCAGCACAACTTTCTCCACCCTGATATGCATTCAGCTCCATTTCATCAGACATCTCCATTCATCCATATTCTGTCCCATCTTCAAAAACCCAGAACTCCCAGAACCAGCTGGACACGATCAGGTCTCATGTTTGGCCCGTCCAGAAAGGTCCCACTGCGTAGTGAGAAACCAGAAGCTATTCTTCACCTTATTACTTAATAATATTAGACTTTAATCACCTCACAATGCTTATTTACTTTATCTTCTAGTTTCTGAATAGTGTTTAAATCTTAAGTCCTTTTTGATCAGATTTTATGCAAAATGAGTCTCTTCCCTTTTTAACTAAACCATCTTTGTTTTACTGCAGATATGTAAATGTTTATCATGGCTGTTGGAGTCATCTGCTGTTTCGCTTATCTGGGAGGTGCCAGAGATTTGTCCTTGACAGCGCACGCCCCTGACCACTCAAACACACACACACACACACAATCGCTGGACTTCGGATTCAGAGATTTTCTGCTGAACCTTAAGACGGCTGAGCTCAATTGATCAGTCTCTCTCCCATCGAACTCATACCTTTTTGCAGGACGCCACCCTGCACCACTATGAAACGCAGTGCAAAGTTATCACTTTCAGCCGACGTCACACTGATCATTTTTTACCTTCTCGGCTCAGACTGTGGCCTCTCTGTGTGGAGTTTGCATGCTCCCCCAGTGTTAGCTGGCTTCCTCCCATCATCAAATGCATGATTGATCATTAGAAATTGTCCTCATGAGTGAATGTGTGTGTCTGGTTGTTTGCTTGGTCTTGTGATAGACTGGTGATCTGTCCAGGCTGTATACAAGGTATACCCTGCCAGAGCCTCCAGAGCCTCCAGCTATCTGAGAACCTAAATCCAATCAATCAGTATGGAAAATGGGTAGAAGGCAACTGGTATTTCTACTGGATGTAGGTCGTCAATAGACATTTTGGGTGTACATGGAACTGAAAAGGACCCATTGGATCAGTTTAGTGTATGAGTGAAACAAAACTCTTACTTTCAGATCTCTGTATCCTGGTTTTTCTCCTGGAGGAGATAAGCATTTTCAAGAACTGTTTATTCAACTGACTTTATAGATCCTTATGAGATGGGAAATTAGATTTTCAGTAACTTAAAGAATAAATACTCTTCCTTACAAAGAAAATATGATATGATAAATAGAATGAGAAGTGAAGAGTAAAAAAGAAAACACATTTTATGGCCTATGAACAACTTAAAATGCACTGTGGTACTTACTGCAGCCTTATTGAACATTACCAGTACATCAGTACCAGTCCTCTCTTTCTATCTTTTGTCTCTCTATCTCCCTGTTTCTACAACTCCTGAGGAGTTGTAGAAAATGATGGCATAATGGACATAGATGTTCTTCAGCCTGTTGGTCTGTCACTGAACAGACTCCTCTGGCTGCTGATGACTGAGAATATATATATATATATATATATATATATATATATATATAGACAAATAAAAATAATTTGTTTAACAGTATAAGTTAATACAAATGAAAAAAACTGGGACGTGATGTCGATTTCACCTCATCATACATGAAAAGAAAATGGGAGCAAACCTCTCTCTCCTATCCTCCATCTACTAGTTTCTGTCTTCTATCTGTCCTCCCTGTCTCATCAGACATATTTATAAACTTTTCCACACCTCACTTGTTTTTTTTAGATCATTTTAGATTTGAACCAAACATTTACAAACATTTGTCATATAGTACACAAAAATAAAATGTAATTGTGCTGCTTTCTTTCATATTACGTGGAATTACGTAGAAGCTTCTGGAAAACTAAACATCTCTATGGAAGAAATAATTCCAACCCATCCGGAAAGTTCAATTATTTGTTGTGTAAATGTTCCCACTGCCTAGTCAGCCTTCTGTGATAGCCTGCTGTTGCTCTGGTTGAGAGTGATCCTGCTGCCATAAATGAGAAACAACAGAATGGAGTAACTGGAGGAACAGGCACGTTAAACTGCATCTAAGCACGGTGACTGATATTGGTTTGCCGATATTATTATTGGTTTCATCAGCATACCTCTGTATGTGTCACAGCTTCGAGTTGTAGCAGAAATCTAAGATGTTCAGGGTGAAGAGCAGGGGGGCCAGCACTGTGCCCTGAGGGACTCCTGCACTGCTGACCACAGTGCCCAAACATTATGTTCTTCAGCCAGACATACTGTGATCTTCCAGTGAGGTAGTCTGAAAACCAGTCCACCAGGTTGGGGTCCAATCCCATCCTGCTCAGTTCCCCTTTCCTGTTAATGACAACATAGATGATATATTAAGTTTGGAGCCTGGTATTTCTTCTATTCATTGGCTTTTGCTAGCGGAGTCGGGAGCCACTATGGTTCATTTTAGTTCAGATCGTCTTGTCTGTGCTGGGCCTCACCCATTTCTATGTGCTGTCCACACCTTGTTTGATACACATTCTAATCATTCTCTTTATCCTTGTTTATTATCTGCGATGTCACAAGATAACCCTCCCATTTCCACTAGGAAATTTGATAGGATACATCACCCTAATCCTCCCCTTTCTCTTCCCATTTAGGGAATTATATAATTCTTCTGCATATTTGTCATCAGTCAGTTTATTTAGAAAAAGTGGATCATTCCCGAGGCTGCATGGTAGCACAGTTGGTTAGCACTGTGGCCACTGTGGCAAGAAAGTTGCTGGTTTGAATACTGGCTGGGGGAGGTCTGAACAGTGGCCTTTATGTGTGCAGTTTGCATGCTCTCTCCAGGTACTCCCACTTCCTCCCACAGTCCAAAACCAATCTACCTGCCGTGTTTTGGAGTGATAAATTCTGCTGCATGTAACTGAGGAAAGAAAATTAAACATAGGATAAGACATACAACAAGACCTTGTAGCAGGGGTGTCCAGCTGTGGTCCTTGAGGTCCACAATTCTTCAGGTTTTCCATACATCTGGTCCAAAACAGCTGACTCAGCTTAATCAGTCATTATGCTGAACTTCATTGGTTTTTTTTGTCTCCATTTAATAGAAACCATGTGTTCTGGTACAGGTATACATGAAAAATCAGCAGGAAAACGGCCATCGAGGACTGACCTTTGAGCTGAGAGCTGCCTCCTGAATGAATGTGACGTATTCTCCACCATAAGAATCAGTCACCCTCTGCATCATTGCTAAAGCCTCCTGAGGAAAGAGACTCTTGCAGCGGACATCGTTCGTTCTGCTCAACATGTTTGTGTGTTTGTATTTATCCAAAGCGTCTCATGGTTCCCAACCACAGCAATTACACACATTCATTCTTACAAAAAGTGTTGATTCACACAGCTTTACAGCTTCACTGTACAAAAGATTCCACAACAAATGAAGAATTAAACTATTAATTAATTTTTTGGGGTTTTAACATTAACTGTATATGTGACTTTGCCATCTTTGTGTTGGTATTTTCACACATAATCATCTGAATAAGTCGATGATGTTGCAAAGTCATAAACATCATGCATGGACATTGTGACCTAGTTCTCCACTCTAACTAGAAAGACTCAAATCTATGATGTTTTAATATGGAGGCCACATCAAGCTTACTCTTCTATAGTATAGAATCACTGGTGTATATTGAAATATAATGAAGTTAGAAGATAAATATAAACACATTTTTCTATTTTTGTTTGATTTAAATAGTTATCTTAATCTATCACCTGAACTTTGGTTGAAGAAAACACTTTTAAATGAGAATGATTGGATGGTTTACCAGTTTTTCTTGCTTTGGTAGGACAAACGGTGGTCCATGGTCATGTGTTGGGCCTCCTCGATTTGCTGTAAAAGCAGCAGATGTATTTATCCTCCTGGATTTCAGATTTTTTTAAATTTCAAATATGAAATTTTGATAACGTCCCAAATAGAAAAGTATGAATGCTCATATGCGACTCCTGTTTGCCTCTTTCATGGTCCAGTTGCTCAGGCTTTTTTTCATATTATTATGATCTGTGGTCAGCGTGCTGTTGCCTTGTTGTCCACCACAGCGGACCCAAGACTTTATAAGCTAAAAGTAAAATGTGAGGACCTGTATTAAGCTTCAAAGGAGACATATCATGCAAAATCCACTTTTTTTTAGCTTTTAATCACATTTTTTCTGCACTTTTAGGGGTTTAGGAATGCAGAAAATGTACATCTATTCCCTCCTGATGCTGCACATATATCTTTATGATCATATTTTTCAGTCTGTTTAATTTTCTCTATTCTGTATTACTAAGGTTGTGGACTTGGCGGTGGCTGCTGATCTCTGGCTCGTGGGCCCTTGGGTTTGATCTCAACCACATCTCTTCTCTGGGCTTTGGACTGGTGTCCTGTGGTTATGGCTGACTTCCTGCTCCTAGTGTGGAGGACTCCTCTGATGACGCTTTCTCTGCTGGTTTGTATCTTGCCCAATCTATACCAGCATATCCGTTTTGTCTGTGCATATGTGTGGTATATTTGTGTGTATATGTGTGTATGTGTGGTCATGGACAATGGGGGGTGTATGCATGCAAGACTGTTTTTAAGCACTTTATGAAAAGCGCTTTATAAATAAAGTTTGATTTGAATAGATTTCATTGTCCATTCAATATTATGAATGGACTGAGGTTGAGGCTCCCAAATGATACCAGACCAGACATCTGACCCATGATTTTATAACCTCACTCAGTAAAGTTTTATTTAGTCTGTCAGCTTTCATCAATAAGCCAAACATTTTGCTTTAAGTTTAAAGGTTTTCTCATAGTGCTTTTATTTTGCACCAACTATGACAATAAGTGCAAACATGAAAGAAGCTCATTTCTTTCCTTTTTTTATTTAACCTGAAAGAAAACAGATTTAATTCTCCCCTGAGTGAAAATACTGCAGTTAAACTTGATCTCCTTTGGATTTTTAAATTTGATTTGCTTGTAAAAAATCTTTTTCTGTCATAAGAAACATGATTTTGGTGTAATTTAATGTATTTATGATGAGAGGAATACAGGATACTTGGTTAGAAGTTTAGTTTCTATAAGTTTCTGTTTCCCAGGAAGCTTAGTGACTCTACCTTTTGTTTTTATATCCTCTAAATAAAGATGCTCGGCAGATCAGTCACAATCAGAGCTCACACAATGCGAGCATTTTATTGCTGCTAAGATAAAAAGAAAAAGATTACAAACTCCTACGTCATTTCAGGCTACTTTTATTCTTGTAGTCAACACAAACATGGCACCATGGTAATTATCCCAAACTGGTCATACTCATGTATTTGTCCCTTCAGGTGCAATCTGTAACAGGTACGTCCCAATTATCAGATGAATTACGCAATCTGCGTTTTTATTGAACAGATAAAAAAAAGTCTAATTTGTGCAATCAGTGCAGAAGATTTTATTTTTAAATAATGAATAACTTCCCCCACTCAGTGAAGGCGTGCCTCATAAATCAGATACTCATTCAAATAAAACTCCTCTGATATATTACTCACTGACCAGAAACAACGTATTGTTTTCAGTGAACACCGAAAAACTGCACAGCAATAAATCTCATTGTTTTAGATGGATTAATGTTCACGGAAACATAAGAGGAAAGCCGAGCATCTACAAGCTTCCAGTGGTATTTTAATGATTAATCACCTCATTCGCCTATGAGCCCCTGTGTGCAGAAATATTCTATTTAAAGATATTTAGTTATGATTTAGGGATCAGTTTAACACCAGTTTCTTTTATTGTCAGTACTTAGTCCCAAACTTTTATCGTTCTGCACGTTTCCTTTATGCATTTTTACTGCAACACAGGGAATATTTAGATATACTGGCTGCATCGACACAACTCTTCCTTCCAAATGATTCTTTTATCTCTTTTTGATTCAGCTTATAGTTAAGGCTTGCTTGCAGGAAATTATTTCACAAATACATAAAAAAAAAAGATCAGTAGCTGTGGACCAGTCTTAAAATCAGTCCAGATGTTCTTGATGCTGTGCCAGCAGATACCGGGTCACCGGGAATCACCATGGCAACGGAGGCCAAACAAGGCTGCAGCTCATGATGGAGGAAAACTGGGTCCTTAAAATTAACTTTGAGGTGACTTTGGGTTTTATGATGGATAGATCAACTTTAATTGAACCCAAAACCTCTGTTTATTGATCATTTATCAGGACATATTGATTTGTTTTTTTGTTTTTGTTCAGATTTACGTCGTTTATAAAGTCAAATCATTCAATAAATTCTGATAAACTTGAACAGAAACCTGCAGTTTCTTTGTCACATCAAATTTTATATTTCAGCTCAGAGTTTTACAACTAAACAGAAAAATATCACTAAATCATTTTAAACAAGTTAGTTTGAATCATTTTATTAACAAAATAAAAGCACAAGCAGTGTTTTACACAATATGACACAAAAAAAAAAACAAAGCAGCGACATTTAATTTAACAGCATGTTGAATGGAAAACGGGTCAGAACCAGCTGCTTTTAGAACCACAGTGTACCAAAATGCCTCCACCTATTTACGCATTAGCAGTTTCAGAGGCACCATGAAGGGATTCAGAGGAGGACAACAATTTAAAGCAGCTCCGCCTTCTGATTGGCTGGAGGAGGTGCCGCTTTGTCCTGATTGGCTACCAGCTTCCTGTCCTCCGCAGACAGAGATTCTGCCCTCCAGCAGCTCTCTTCCTTTGTTGGAGTTTGCAGGAGCAGACAGGCCCTGATACACCTAAAAGATAGGAAAAATATATCTTTATATTGTATTTTTATATAATAAATAATCAGAGAAGAAAAACAGTTCTGGTAAGAGGAGGATGTGACGGCATCTCTGGATAAGAATCTAAAATCCCTGATAACTGAGCAGAAAGACCTCCATTTCCCCAGTGTCCACCATGGTTGTGGGATGTTCCAGCCTCCAGCTCCATGCAGACCAGCCCATTACGTCTCCTTTTTTTACCAGGAGTGTCTGTCACTCCCCAGAAATGTTTACAAATATGTGCATTTAATTAACAAAAATAATTCCCTAGTTTTCACACTGTGCTGCTGGGGCTCCCCCTAGTGGCACAATGAGGCATTTCTGGTCATAATTCATTTAAAACTTTTATTTAGTTAATATTTTCATATCTATCAAGTTACGCTAAACATACCAATCAATGGTTTCCATGATGATAAATTTGAGGTCAGAAACATCCAGTAAAAATGTCACCAGATCCAAATAAAACTGGTTTTAAGTTGTAAGAATGACTCCAAGATACTGGTGTGATCATAGACCAGTGTAACCTGAATGGGACCAGTAAAGGAGACCCTGTTTTCCTGAAGAGCTCCCCTGGCCTCACCTGGAGCAGGTGTTTCTTCAGGCTGTTGCAGTCCAGCAGAGGAAGTTCCTCTGGCAGAGACATCAGCAGGTCCAACATGATGGCACTCTCTGGAAAAACAGGGAAACAAGCTGAATTTCACAAACAGGAGGATCTGCATCAAGGTGCTGAAGCAGCAAAGTGAAGCAACACCGGCTCAACGTGATGCTGGAAAACTAAAACACAAACATGTCATCAATCATAAGGAATAATCTGAAGCTTTTGCATCACTTTGCATGATAAACATATGAAGAATGATCGTCTTGTTTAAGTAATGTAGTAAATATCAGTGACAAAGGATGACGGGGACCGGGGTTTGACTCACCCATCGGTGTGAGACAGCAGCCCTCGTTTGACGTCTGTATCTCATTTAGAAACATGTAGAGTTTCTCAAAATCCACCACATGCTTCATTCCCAGATTTCTCTGACTGGAGGTATATTTGATTGTTTTCGCAATCTTAGCATGGGAAGCTGACAAGGAGGCCGAGACCAGGGACGCTGGATGACTGCAGGGAGGGCCGGAGGTAGAGGTTACCGATGGCACACTGGTGGGAGTGGTGGTAGTGGGAGGTTGTTCTGAGGTGCTGGGAGGAGGTGCAGAGCTGACTGGGGTTGGTCCTGGAACTGGATCTTGCCGTTTGGAGGTAGAAGCAGCTTCGGCGGGAGGTGTCTGAGGAGGAGGACAGGGTTTACACTTCTTTACGGCACCTGAGAGGGTAAAGACGGGACAGACGCAAAATCAGTTTAGTTCTTTCTAAGTTTCAGAAAGTTCATCCCTACCTATAGCCGGTCTTAAAGGGATGGTGCGACCAGGAAGAGGCTCATCAGTGGGGGGTCGGAGGACCTGTGGGGGGTCACAGTTCCTCAGTGTGCACGGCTCCGTGGACGAAACCTTCAGCATCTGAGTGACAGACACATGGGTCAGATCTCACCACCATCGTGATAAAGGCGCGACAGAGACAAGCGGAGCATAAAAGGTTCATGAAATCCCATCTGTCAGATCACGGACGGACGGACGGAGGGAGGGAGGGAGAGAGAAAGAAAGAAAGAAAGAAAGAAAGAAAGAAAGAAAGAAAGAAAGAAAGAGAGAGAAAGGGAGAGAGAAAGAAAGAGAGAAAGAGAGAATCTAATGGTTTTAATGCAAATGATAAAATATTGCAATTTACACCACCTGGTTACTGGATTACACCTCACAGCTACCAGCCTGAGCACAGATCAGTCTTGCTGAGTATAAGACGCCCTTCTATAAATTTAAAGGGGACATATCTGCAAAATCCACTTTTCAGCCCTTAAATACATATTTTTGTGCACTTTTAGGTGTTTAGGAAAGCAGAAAATGTACATTTATTCCCTCCAGATGCTGCACATATACCTTTATATTCTTTGTGGTAATATTTTTAGTCTGTTTAATTTTCTCTATTATGTATTTTTATCTATTACATCACAGTATTTGATTCCAAATAAGGTCGTGGACTTCCCAGTAATCAATGTGGTGAATCTGATACGTTGACATTTATTGTAAAATTATCAATAAAATGTTTTTTCTGCTGGGAGATTAGCTTATCGCTGCTATTAAGCTACAAACATGGCGGAACTTACTGTAAACTGAAGGGGCGGGGCTTAACATGCATCATTCACAGACGGCACCAAAACAGTCGCTCATAAGGTGTGTGTGGAGCGAATAAGCAGGAATTCAGGCCAAAGCATTGAGGTTTTACTTTATACACACAATAAAATAATGATTTACATGTTAAAATGATTTAAAAGCATCATAAATCTACAGCTATCACTTTAGAAAAGTCTGATGGTGTCCATCAGCAGCGAGACGAGGTAGAAACTGCATCTGCAAACTGGTAGGAAGTTAAAAGCTGCAGGTCTTCATGAGGAAACTGAACATCCAGTATCCATGGCATGAAGTTCTTTATCGCCTCTGAACTGAACTAACCTGGCAAAAAGCAGCAGAAATAGTCTTTTCCAGACTTCCGGTCACAGCTGAAGCCATCTGCATCCATTCCTCAATGGGCTTCCTCGACCTCTTCTCCCACCTCCTGCTCAGCTTCAGCTCCAGGCTGGCTCTGGAAATCACCTTGGTCTTCAGTGAGTCCACCAGGGACCGGATCTGTGGATGGACCCACAGATCTTCAGCTACACCTTACAGGTTTCTGGAGTTATTTTAGTTCCGCTTCTGCACATTAACAACGGACCAGTGGGTCAGTCACGTGATTTTGCAGCTAGCTTACCTCTGAAATGGATCGGGTCGGGACATAGTTCCGCAGGAGATCGTAGGGGATGTCCCCGTGGGTGTTAGCAGTTCTTCTGTATCTTCTCAGGCCGTTCAGCAGCTTGCTCCGCTCCAAATAGGTCCACTTTTCGGACGGTTTCTGCTGCGAGCTAGTCGCTTCAGGTTTCGGATCGCGGTAACGATTTCTTCGAGTCCGAGGAGGAGGTTTCATTTTAGCCCCTTTTGTCCCGGAGAGATTCTTCACAGAGAGGCTGGAGCAGAATGTCTTTTACTCCTTATTTTTTCAACCAAAGCGGAGATAATTAACTTTAGATTTGTTGTTTACAGACAGGTAATTTTGTTTTCCTACTTCCTACAGCGCGGATATGACGTCACGTGATTGTTTTTCTTCTTCTATTGTTTTGAGTCTATGCTTATTATTCCCGGGCTCAATACCGCCCCCAAGCGGAGTGACGGGTTAACCCTTCTCCATCACAGCTAGAGCAAATGAATGGCTTGTTTCCAGGTCTTTGCAGAGCAGGATGGCATACAGAAGAGGGAATTTGGATATTTTATTTGTTTTGGAGAAGATTTGTATCTAAAAGTTGCAGGATGGTAAATCTTGAGGACCAGACTTGGGCACTGTTTTAGTTTATCACATTATTATACACTAACTATAGCTGCACAGGAAGTTAACACCATGAGTGTGTTCGTGGTTGAAATGGCTTTTTTTATAATGGCTTTTTATATAATATATAGCACTCCTCCTTAAATAAAAAAGCTAATTTTCCAGCTTGTAAGAAATAAAACCCTCCTTTATCATTTTTAGTGATTTGATGAAGAGTTCGGCCATCATTGTGTTGACCTGAAAACTGTCATGATCTCACCTCTGCCTGAGCTAATCAGGTGATTCACCTGTGACTGATTGATGGCTGCTCTGTTTCTGCCACTGGCCCTGCCTTACCAGGCAATCACATTCATTCATTCCACCTGCCGTCATCAGCTTT
>JBAMIG010011423.1:2638-13141 GCA_037177335.1 Kiunga ballochi | reverse complement strand
TCAGCTTTTTTTGAAATGTTTGCTACTTTGTTCTCCTCCCACAAAAACGAAAGAAACTTTGCAAACTGTGGGGGGAAACCTGGCCCTGCTTAAAACCCCCCCCCCCCCCCCCCCACCACCACCACCAGCAGCTTATATTTTATTACCATCAAACCCAGTTAGCTCATGGAGGCTGTTTTTCCCATTAAAATGCTGAGCTGATGATGCATGAAGGCGCGTCACAACGGTTCTGGGATGACTCGGTTGCTTTTTGTCATCAGAGATAATGCCGTATGGGGTAACGGGGGGGCTGTGGGTGAGGGGGCCGGGGAGGAGGAGGGGAGCTGGTCCACAATAGCAGGTTTTCACAGTTAGACTGAGATCTTTCATCATTTCCGGATATCTCAAACGTTGCAGCTCTCAGTCTGAGTGGAGGAATGTGGGGAATGCAGGAGTGAATGGAAAGCAGCGTGCGGTCCAATCCCGGTGCAGGACTTTTCCTTTCTCACTCTGATTTAGGGGGAATATCGCAGCATATAAAAGAATGTTATTATATTATCCCTGCCAGAAGATAAAAGACCAAACAGTCCATGTATAATGTGATGTAAACCAGCACAAAGGCTCTGGTTCTGGCAGGTTTCCCGTGACTTTGACACAGATGAGCTATTTTTAGAAACATTGTGCAGCTTTTTTTTTTTAAACCACAGGTTTTTACTGGCATCATTTAAACAATCCCATCAAGCAGGAATGCGCTGTGACGGACAGATCGCAAACTCATAGAGAAGTGAAGCATGTCATCAAAGCAAACGTGGAGGGAATGTGTTTCCTGGAACTGCTTCAGGATGTGGGGATTCGGTTTGAGGCGCTCGGTCCAAAGAATTAACACGTTCCCATGAGAAAAGGGGTTTACGCTTTCCGGCAAAGATGGAAGTTATCGTTTCATCCCTCCTTGTCTCGCATGCACATCTTTTTTCCTCCTGTGGTTGCAGGTTTTTTTTTGTGGTTTTGAACAAACAGAGTGATGAAAGTAAAAATGAAGGTTGAATGCACCTGAGTCAAACCAGCAGCATCACAGATCTCCAAACAACCCGTCAGAGTCATAAAAACTATCTTTAGACAGGAGAAAACAAGGATTCCTGCCTCCAGATGTTCAGGCCTCTGTGAGGTCCTGTTCTCAGCAGCGAGGGGTTGAAACGAGGAGACGTGCAGAAACACAAGCGAGTCCACACAGGAACCGCGCTTACTTTTCCAACGTGCATATTTTACATACTACAAATTCTGACTGGGATCTTTGGAGACACCGAGAATAAACACTAAAATTATTCATGCTGGACAGGTTCGTAACTGGAAAAATGTCTTATTATTTTCCTTACCATCATTCCTGGAAGCGCTTATCTGATCTGATGATAATAAATCAACACTGAATAAATATGTGGATGAAATTATACCAAGTTTGGGGATATTATCTCCACTTTTTATCTGCTGGGCGCACAGGGGACTAAAACCAGTTACCAGTTATTAGACTGTTTCCCATAATCTGGTCCAAATCCGCGACAGAAACACGAAAGAGGTTACAGATGTTCGAGCAGCAGCCGTTTTAGCACTCAGGTGTAATTAGATGGGTCAGAGTGGTTCCTGATCGCTATGGTTACACAAAGAAGAGACGGCGGCGTTGAAACGTGGCTCATGGCGTCTCGTTTGGATGAGATGCTGAATTTCTCACAAGGGTTAGAAAACAACCTGAGCCTGTACTTTCTCCTATCAGGATAACTTTAGGGTTAACTCTTTTCTTGACTACGACGCTTGTTCCCTTCTTACCGAGCTGTATCACCATAGCAACGGATGCTGAACGGCTAACCTGCTCTGGATAAGAGATTGCTTCCTGACCAATCAGATCTCATGAAACATGACTGCAGGAGTCTTTAGGGACACATCCAACCTGTTGGACTTTTCTGATGAGACACTGAACCAAAGCTACCGATTTCCAGCAAATGGGCTGAGATACATGCGTTGCTGTTGGAGCGTCTGTAGATAAACTGTGCTGCTTTCCTCCTTACAACTGATACAGCAATAAAGCCTTATCACTGACCGCTCTGAGTTATGTTTTTATATCTGGTCTTCAGTTATCCCTCTAGCTTCACTGGGGTTGCTTCTGCAAGAGATCCCAGGGTTCCTATCCCGGACGAGCCCCCACTTATGTTACAACCTGGCTCGCAGGGGAAAAGACGCAACATAAAACAACTAATGTGCCAGATGGAAGATGGAGTTAGATGGGTTTTTAGTGTCGTAAAAGAGAATTGACAACAAAAAAAGGTGGGAAGGGCAGGTAGTGCTGCTCAAACCCAACAAAAACGGACCAAAGAAAACTCAAACCACAGAAAGCAACACCCTTAACTATCCATCTATTTCTTCCACTTATTCCCAAATGGGGATGCTGGAGCCTATCCCAGCTGTCCACCCTTAAGTAATACAAAATAAA
The DNA here is from genome assembly GCA_037177335.1 of Kiunga ballochi. Taxonomy (NCBI): domain Eukaryota; kingdom Metazoa; phylum Chordata; class Actinopteri; order Atheriniformes; family Pseudomugilidae; genus Kiunga; species Kiunga ballochi. The sequence goes on along the minus strand of JBAMIG010011423.1, from coordinate 10,683 downwards.
TACCTAACCTAAATCCAATCGCCACACAAAGTTCAAAAGCCTTCAGGCGTCACAATCTCAAACCTGTGGGCCAACTGTCTCCACAAAACAGTATAATAAAGGTTTAACAATACTGATGGTTGTGAATAGCTATGGAGCAAACTATCGGTGCATTCATGGTGGAAGAATTAATATTCAAACCCATAATGCACCCACATGGGAGCGGATCCTTTAAAGAACTGGGAAATATGGGAAAAACACATTGCTCTGCAGGGGTTGTACATGTTTGTGATTGGTCAGTGCACACGGATCTCACTGGGAACACTTTGGGTTGAGTTAGCAAGCCGATAAGCAGCTTTATAGGACAACGTATCCAGATCCTGAACGTCTGGGTAAGTAAACCCAGGTAAGGAAGAAAAATCGGGGGTAAGTTTATTACCACCAGGCGAGTGGACTCTCCAATCAGCAGCACCACTATAACCAGTATGACCTCTGAACCATGATCCTAACAGACAAACTTCTTCATCTATCTCTCTTTTCATAAACCACAAGAAGCTGGGAAATGATGCAAGTAGACACATGTCCCAGTTACCGTGCTGCTGTCGGTCATGTTGCTTCACTAAACATGATGAAACTACAGAGGAATGGATCAGAGGAAATATATCTCACAAGCTAAATTCAGTCTAAACGATCATTAAGAGGGTTTTACTGCAACACCTCCAGCCAGGATGTCCATGTGGGGCCCATTAGAGTGAAACCTGAGCTGCAGATAGGGGGCCCACATCGGTCTGTCTGCAGATTCTGGGTTTGCCCAAATATCATTCAAGCTGGTTCTGATTGGGTTTCAGCTGGGGGGGTCATTTAGCCAGCCTATATGGCCTCTCATGCACGCTCAGCCCACCTACAACCCCTTTGGGACTCATACAGGGTGTGTGTGTAACTATGTGCCCCACATGTTCATGCTGGATGGGTATGAAATCATTATGATGCAAAGAGAGAGAGAGAGAGAGAGAGAGAGAGAGAGAGAGAGGACCCCGTCCAGGAAAATCCAAATGTGTCTGGTTTACAATGATCAATGAGCCAGAGATGATCATCATCAGTACCGTATTCTGGCCTCACTGAAGCCAAAGTTAAGTTAGCAACCAGACTTTATTAGGGACAAATCATCCCCTTCCTCACACACTTTATATGTTTCAGGCCAAATCAAGGTTTTTTTTTTTACTGTGCTAAAATATTTAATAGTATATTTAGATGAGACCTTTTTATCTAGTGAGTCTGGTTTTAAGCGTTTTGGTTTTCCGGCTTTCAAAATGCAAATAAAAACACACTTTCACTGGGGTCCGTTTCACAAAGCAGGTTTAGTGAAAACTCTGAGTTAGTTCAGCCTGAAATGAGGCAAACTCGTGGTTTTTGGTTTCAGGAAGCAGGGTTTAAGTAAACCAGAGTAAGAGAGTAAACTCCCGCCTGTTTCACTAAGAAAGTTTAACTCTGAGTCAGTTGCTATGGTAACAGTAACCTTCTGGATGGTAGCCCTCAAGGACTGGAGTTGGTGACCCCTGGTTTAGGGTTCATGCTGGTTACGCTTCACACAAACATGTCTGAAGTTCCTTAAAACTAACAGAAAACTTTTGTTTAATCAGAATTAATCCTGTTTCTAATGATTGAAGCAGTTTTGTGTTGACTCAGGCTCAGATGGGAATATAACTCCTGGAGGCTTTTGTTTATTTTCTGCAGGACAAAACAAACATTTTCCTGCCAGAAACACACATTTACCAACTGTTTTGTCTCACATAAAGACTCTAAAGCAACTCAGTGAAACAGAAATTAACTAAGGCTTATTGTACTGTTATGTTTTCATGCACAGCAGTAACAGAATCATTATCATGCAGTCTTTGTCCCTGAAGTCACGCCTGCAGACTTGCTGTAGTGCATCTGCTAATGGGATGCTGTGATGCACAGTGTCTATGTTACCAGGGTCTAACTAAGTCAGATTTTTTGGAGAAGTTAATTTCCCAAACCTCTCAGTTAAAGCCAGGTTAACTGAAAACACCATTTCTGAGATAAAGCTCATAAACAAAAAGGTCCAACAGCATCAGTGAGCTCTTATTATTATTATCCACGGTAGAGAGGCGAGGAGGAATGACACAAACGGCAGGTGGAAGCAGGAACCGAGATCTTATTTGAAGATTAACAAATAGCATTCCAGAGGCAGGATTTTCCAGGAACTAGGGTTAAACTAAGAAGAAATTAACTCAGGTTAGACACAGGCTGGATGATCTGATGGAATAAGAGAAAATAAGGAAAGAGGTGACAAAGACCGAACAGGCAGAGAACAAATGAAACCAGTCTGATGAGCTAAGAACTGGTTTTACCATGAGAAGCAAAATAAACCCAGAAAATAACCCACAAAAGGAAAACACACAAAATAAAAACAAAACCAGGACAGAGAAAGAGACAAAAGTAAAACTAAAGAAAACAGTGAAATGATGCGATGCAATAAGAACTGATGAAGCTCAGATGATGAATAACGTAGATGATATAAAATCCTTCAGAGCATAAAGGATGGGCAGCATCCAGGACGAGCCTTCATCATGAAGCATCATAACAGATGGTTACATGCTTTATGCTTCGGTAAGGATTTATCAACAGGATTCAGGATGAAACTTCCTGCTTTCACCAAACTGTAGTGAATGAACTGAAGGACATTAGCATGGATGATGTCACTCCAGGGATCCGGTGGTGCGGTTGTGTCCAAAGCATCCATCCTGGGTGCACAGTTCTCCCTGCTCTGTGGCTCGTGGTTTACCTGTGACATGTGGCCACGCCCACACCCAGTTTCCACCTGTTCACACTGCTCTCCAGCTGCAACGTGGTTTTGTGAAACAACACTGTGTTTTTGGGAAGCGACCCTTTCTGAATGAGGACAGCTGCTTTATTCATCATGCTTTGGCCCGTGTCAGCAGATCAGAGTCACTTCATCTCAGCAGAATTGGACGTGTCTGTGATCTTTGCAGGCGTGTTTTCAGGTTTTTTACTTGATGTTTTTACTTGACTCTGAAATTTTTCTCTGCAAGATGCAAGAAAAACGTGACCTTACTGGCAGATCTGAGGCTCATCTGTGTTTTTAATACCTTTATAATCACGCGTGCTAACACAATCCGTCTTTTTCTGCCATCACTTGCACATTAGAGACAGGTCAGGAACAGTTTAAATGAATCAGTGCATCTGGCATGCTGACTAGTAAACGTCTTTCTAGCAGGTGTTTAAAAGCTTAAAATGTTCCAATAATGATCATGAACACATCTAATTTGTGTCACTGCACACACTGCAGGACTTGCAGCTCTCAGCGTTTTTTCTTTTATTTCAGGGGAAAAAAAACGAGGCCAAAGTGACACCGATGTTTTCTGTGTCACAGAAACACTTTTAAAGCTATTAGACTGCAGTAAATCTTGCGTGAAAGCCAGTAAGGAGCGCTTTCTGTCAGCAGCTTTTTCTGATGACTACTCTTTCCGGTTACGGCAACTTTAATGTGCATTTCTTGCTAATAGCAACTTTAACCAATAAAAGTTATTTTTCTCGCTGATGACTCAATAATCTGTTAACTATTTGCTGGTGCTCGCACTTTGATGAGGGTTTAAACAGCTTAAAGAATTTAGAGTCATAAAGAATGAAAAATAAAAATAAAACTCAATGTTCAACATCAGTCCAACTTATGGAAAGGAAGGAAAACCTTTGATGGGAAGAAATAAACTCCAGAAAAACCAGACAGGGCATCTCTGATGACAACAATTGTGCAATAAATTTAAAGAGTTTTCACTTTACTTTGTTAGCAAGGAGGAAGAATAAGTGAAGCAAAGCGCTTCGGGTCACGATGTTTGGTTTGTTTGTGCATCAAGCACAGAAATCCTTAATAATGACTCACATTAGGCTGATGTTAGAGTCAAAGGTTACTTTAAGATGCACCATAGTTTAGCCACTAAGAGGTGTGTGAACCCAAAGACAGGAAGTATAAATACACGTGAACAAAACAAGACATGCAGAATCTAAAGGAGAGCAATAAATAAGGAATCTGAACAGAAACACATGTAACCAAAACAGGAAACTATGTTAAAATAATTCAGGAAACTCAGACTATGACACTTTATATGTGTGTACTTTTTTAAAAGTCAAATCTGATTAAATAGGTAACCAAATAAGAGAGGCAAAAGTCTTTCTTGTGATCTCCACCGGAAAGCCCACTGCAGCAAAGTGGAGACTTTTTGCAGCATTTTGGGAGCTGGACAGTGTCTCCGTGAGACATTTGTGTTTAAAGACATCAATCTGTATTCTCTGAATATGAAAAGGGAACATTCAGTCATCCAGGCCTTTGTTTGTAAAACTTCATTGTAAACTTACTAAATGTAAAAATATCGGTCCAAGCACAGAACCCTGAGGAACACCGTGTTAAATGAAAAATTAAGTTTTCTGTGTCACAGAAACACTTTTAAAGCTTTTAAACTTTAATCTTTCAGATTAGACCAGTCTAATGCAGTTCCCAGTCTGCTAAGATATATTTATTACTTGTTATTTTGACAACTTTGTAGAAAAAATGAACAAATCTGAAAACTACATAAAACCCTTGTTGTGTCAGCGGTTTCCTCTGCTTCTACTTCTGTATCAACATTAATTATCTTCATCATTTTCTTTCCGTTCCAGGAAAGAAAGTTTTAAAATACCAGTAAAATGATCAATCTCAGAGCAACTTAAGCAGATTTGCTTCATTTTAATTAGTAAACCAGAAAGTAGGAAAGAGACGGAAAGGTGAGAAGCTGGTGTCTATGGATAAAACAGGCCCAACAGGCAAACTGGTGTTTCAGGATAAACTATAATGATTATCATATTTATTACTGTTTAATTGTTGTCTGCTGATTGCATCTCATGTAAATGTGGTCGTGTTGTGCCTCTTTGTCCTCTTTTACTCAATGCAGACAAACAAAACAACCTTTGTATTCATTAGCAAGCATTTGGTTTCAGAGAGAATGACAGAAATCTTCTTTGCACATGTAGTTTTTTTTCAGTGAATTTAAGCTTTCTTTAAACAGAAACAATCAAATATTTTTCACCTCCACTCTGTCACCGAATGTTTCCCTGATGGGACATAATTCAAAACAAATAACTTCCTTAAGCGAGTCTTTTGACTTGTTGACACGGATACAAACATCATGTGGGTTTATCATGTCTGAGACATTATTTCATACTAAATTCAGCAAATTCACAAAGGTGCAACTCCTCCATACGGAGTAATATAACACAACAGGAGGCACAAAAAAGGAATAAATGAGTAAATGCTTCAGAATCACTGTTTCATAACAGCTATAGGAACGACTTTGTCATTTCTAATTATAACTGTTTATGTTGATAACAGCAGAGAAACATGTCCTAAAATCCACAGCAGGAAATGCTCGCCCTGCAGGATGAACTGAAAGTGGGCTGCAGATGCATCCAGCTTTCGACCTTTTGACCTCTATACTTTTACTTTTGCCTATCTTATTGGCTCCTCATCCCGTTTCCTGCCTGTTCTCCTTTTATAGAAAATGCTTATCTTGCTTGCACAGAGCAAGTTTATTCATACATTTAATTAGGAATATTTAGACATTTTTTCATTCCTTAGGACTCATGACCCATCATCACTTATTAAAACATTAGTCAGCCCGGCTCGTTGCGTCACTCATCTGGAGACGTTCGGTATCGCACCTAAGCCATACAATGAGTAGCTTGTGATGTGTTAAAAATGTCCAGAGTCCTTATCAGATTAATGAATCAAGGTCTCCAGGTTTCAGTCTCTCATTTGTTAGCCTGTTACTGTCTGAGAGGATAAAAATCTTCCACTCGCCCTCCTGGAAAGCCCTGGGTGGAGCAAGGAAAACACACGAGGAATGTCAAACAGAACAGGAGTTAATAATCATTAAACCTGAATAAAATGGATTTAATATAAAGAAAGCATCCTGGGAAGTCTGTTAATATGGGTTAGACATTAGGCCACAGCAATACAGGCACCACATCACACACACATACTGGTTATTATGAAATATGAGTACATAAACGACCTTTGTACTGGTTTCAGAATAAAAACGTCATCAGTGTATGATGCATTCCCCACAAGGTTTTGCAATGAAGTAGTTTTGATGTTTTTTTTCCACTTCCTGAACTTTCCCTGCTTCTGTTTGCTGACGTTAACCATTTCCTTCATCTCTACGAACCCTTTTCCTGGGAATGCAGGCAAGTGAGCCCAAGTGCATTCTGGATGTACAGCCTCAGTGGGACCTTTCTGTCAACCAGGGGGTTATCGCACACTGAATACAGACTAAGTAGTACGTTATCTTCTGTCCGCATGGAAAACATGCTCAGTTGCGGTGTGATGGGATGACTTGGTCAGAATATGGTGAAACTACGGTGAGGCAGAGGAGGAGAGGAATAGGACAGGTGCAGTGATATTCTCTGATGCTGCAGGCAGGTATATCTGGTAACTATGGAGGGACAAACTGTGTGACATTAATGAAAAAGTATGAAAACACATTCAGTCCCATTCAGTCTTTGTGTCAAGCTCCAGGTCTCCTGCAGGTTTTCCTGATTCTCTGCACTTTGATGAGTTTGACGCCCGTAAAGATGACCCGTTTTGTTATGAACAGAATGAAAGATGATAATGAAATAAATAAATGCGGCTTTATGAGATCCTGTAGGAGTGATGTGTGTCCCTAAGTCAGCATGTCTGGATACAGGATGCTGCAGAGGTGTGTCAGTGAAAGAAGAAGAAAATAAAAGTATGAATGAAAATGTAATAGGAAAGATTTTAAAAAGGATAACTTTAATAGTTTTAATTTATTTAGTCTGATGTTTAGCTGGATGGGAACCCTTATTATGAAAAAGCCATTTCTGCATGCTTTTATTCTCCTCAGCAGCTCGGGTTGTGACGGCAGAAACCTTCAGCACCAGTTTTAAAATCGCTGCGTTTGCTTCCTGACCTGTTTCAGGTTGTTATGGTGGTTTATAAAAGTCTGCTGATGTGAGTGTTTTTGTGTTTTTTGTTCTTGTTTCCTGTTTTATTTTGTAGTTTTCCATGTTTAGTGTGTCCTGTTGGATATTTCCTCTGGTGTCATTTAGCTCCTTCCTTCTACCTGCGTCTTGTTGTGTCCTCTGTGAAGCTGTCCCACCTGGTTGCCACTTCACTCTTCTTCTATCTTTTTGTATTCTTGCATCCTTGTGCTCTTATTTTCTCATCCAAGTCGAGTTAAGTTCTTGTAAAACATCTTATTCCTGCATCCTACTGTCCTCCTGACCTGAATTACTACCTTGTGACATTTCCATGTTGCAAATGAAAATGAATGGCTCAGTTTGTTTGACATAAAATAGGACAAAAACATCACACATAACCTCATGACATCCTTGCTAAAATTAAGAAAATTAAGAACTGATAAGTAATGCATCATTTAAGTAAGAGGACATTTTGCTCCGATTGACTGATTTTATAATATTTAAATTACGACCAAATTTACAGAAAAATGAGTTTTTTTCTAAAGAAGATCCAACTGATGCTGCTTCTTGCTGTGCACGTGTCTGGTGGGATGATTCACATGAATTTGGTGTTTAATGTGTTGTAATCACCTGGATTCACTGACTCCTCTCTCCTCCTGGGCCTCCTGTGGAGCTTGGACCACAGCTATCAGTCACCTGCTCTGTTTCCCAGCAGGAGCCAATCAGAGAGCGACCATGGTGGAAGTGGCAACTTCTATAAACACATTATATATAAAAACACATTTAAACACTATAAATACATTTATATGATCTATTTGTTCTGTCCTGCTTTGGCTCGCTGTTCTGCAGGGGTGTATCTACTGTGGGAGCTAGGGGCCCAATCCCACTGCTTCACCTCATGTGTTTCAAAGGTAACAGGACAGAGTGATGACTCTGGGACAAGACTTCAAATGTGCATTTTTACTAAAATAAATAAATAAATAAATAAATAAAAGAATAAATGGAATATTGAAATACTCAGAAATGCAGAAAACTCTATATTCTATAAATCATAT
>JBAMIG010009398.1:0-13291 GCA_037177335.1 Kiunga ballochi | reverse complement strand
TGATCCAGTTACCACTAGACAACCTGCAGTGGAAATTAATTAGAAATGTTTAGATTCAACTCACCGTGTCCATCACATGTGGACATGGAGTGTATGTCCACTTTAACCCTGATATCTAAGGAGAGGTGTGTGAATTATCAGGAGCTGAAGAAACAACTTGCTGATTTTGTATCCTTTTGAAACTAAAATCACAAAATACCCCAAAATACTCACACAAGCTGAAATGGAGCGTTGCTGGGAACCACCCGGGTCATGATTCCTTCTCTTTGACACCAGTTTTCAGTGCTTGTCTCATCATCCACTATGTTTAATGTGAGGGTCTCATTCCCACAGTTTCCATTACAACTCCATACATCACTGGGAAAACATGAAGTGAAGCCGAGCTTATAGCGAACAATCACCTGCAGATTTAAGGTTAGGTCCTGTTATATGAAACCAAAATACAAAACCCAGAGAAAGTGAGTAAAAAGGAATTCATACTGTGAGGGATCCATTAGCTAAAGTCTCCTTTGGATAGTAGGTCATTGAAGTGCCAGAAAAATGAGAAGCTTGTATGCAGCTGGTAAACAGCAGCAGCAGCAGCACAGACAGCAGCATGGTGAATGTGTCTGCTTATCTGTGCAAATGCTGGAAAGTAACAAACACAAACATATATTCTTCCTGAGACAGCCTCTTTCCACTCCCATTCTTTTATCTGTTTGATATCTTTGGCACAAAGGATTATTGTGCAAACAAAGACGTGGAAACGACCAGGTATGAGGAAATGACAGATTAGTATCAGAAGTGATAAAAGCTTATGTGCAGTTAAAGCTTTTTTTTAAAGCGAACTCACACAACAAGTTAAATGTGAATTGTTCACAATGAAATAACTTTAAAATACAAGTTATTTACTTTCTTATGGGAAATTGTCTCTGCTTGCTGTTTGTTTGTGCTCATTCTGCATTCCTGAAGAGAGAAATATGTCTGCTGTTGTCTCTTTGTGTGTTTGTGTACACTGCTGCATCTTATTCTTTTTTTCTAATAAGACACATATAATCATTTCATTATCCACACAAATAGCCTCCAGGTCCTTGGCTTTAAAGTACATCAACTATACCCACATCTCTGAGATGGATGACTTTGACCATAAGTTGGGTTTGGTGCAATAAAAACCTTTACCAACACAAAACAGGCGCAATGATACTGGTGCATTAGAACCCATTTCAACCTGATTTCATTTGTATCATATCAATTAAACAGGTTATTTATATGTGTGCGTGTTAATTTTCCTCTAAGGAAATATATTGAAAATATTAAAATGATATATTTCACAAGGTCACCAGTAAAGATTTTATCTACAAACTGATACATATTGATAAAGAAGCTTAGATTGTCCCATTTCACCAGTTTATCTCAAACCTGGAGAAGAAAACAAGGTGATCCTGACATATAATCCCACATTTGTGTAAGCTAGGACCTCCTTGGACCTGGTCACGCCTCCATGTCCTCCTTGGGGGATTCCATGAATTCCCAAACAAGCGAGAGAACATCTCCAGTGACGGAGGTGTCCAGGAGGCCTCCTAACCAGATGTCCTATCACCTCTACTTTCATAGTCCCGTTTCTAAGGGACAGCCATCCACCACAGGGAGGACACTCATTTCAGCCACCTCCATTCAGCATAGTTTCTTCTGTCACTGACCACAGCTTGTGACCGTAAGTGACATTGTTAAAAAGAGAGCTTATTCTTTTGCTTAGCTTTGAGTCAGACTCTGACTTTAAGGGCCGTTCTTGTTACATTACTGACTGGAAACTCGAAAAATCCAACTTCTGAGAACAAATTGAATGCCCCTTTACTCAAGAGGAACCTCAGCTTTTACTATCATCATCATCTGGCTGCTTCTTGTATCTGTTTTCTCTCCTCAAAGTGCCAAAATGCATTTAAAGTGTCTTGTTGGAAATATGCAGTATAATGAGCCACAGAGCAATGTGCGCTCAGAGTCAGGAAATATCATTCTGGGCCACCTCTTTGTATGGACGACTCAAGACAGCTCAGGCACCAGAGTTTGATCAGAGATGTACATATTAATACTCCAGAGTCCATATTTCGATATCTGCCATTCAAGATCCAATAATAAACACTTTGAGTATAGTTTCAAGTGACGTACGCGAGTGATGCGCATGCAATCCTGATTCAAAACAGATTTGCTTCTCTGCTACAAAGCGGCCGTGATAAGAGCTGCCAGAGCAAATGGCCAAATTGTATTCAAGAACCATCCAGTGAGATTTTACGAAGACCTCGCAGCTGGAGTACACACAAAATATAAAGAGTGTGATGGTGTAGGATGGACATTTGATATGGCAAGATTCCTCCTGCACGGTTGCTGGTTACATGCAACGACCAGTTTGACCTCGGGGATAGGTTGATTGGAGACTTTAAATTGCTCATAGGAGTGAGTGTGTATGGTTGTTAGTATGAGTGTTGGCCCCGTGATGGACTCGCGATCTGTCCCGGGTGAGCCCAATCCATTCAATATTCAATACTATGTCTGGTGGTTTAAGAATTAAAGGGTCATCTTGGAACTGCAGAGGAAAGTGAAGCAGGTCATGTCTAGGGTGAAATCTATTCATTCAGATATTTTGCCATTTCAAGAAACACATATGTTATTCAGTCAGGAGGGGAAGATCAAGAGGAGGTGGCAGGGTAGAATATATTCAGCACTCTTTACTTTTATGATTTTGGTTAAGCGATCCGTACAACTTCAGATAACAAGGGTGATTAAAGATAAAGGTGGGAGGTTAATTATTACACAAGGCGTACCTATTACAGAAAAAATAAATATATGCGCCAAACATCAATGATCCAAAGTTTATTCATAATTTCTTTCTTACACATTCATCCCTGCCTGGTAGCTATAATATAGCAGGGGACTTTAATTGTACACTAAATCCAGAACAGGACGAAAGCGCATGGGTCTGATAACTCGCACTGAGTTAGACAAGCAATTCAATATTTTATGGAGGAATTGGGCTTGATGAATGTCTGGAGAGATTTGAACCAAACTCATTAATATATGAAGAATTAAGACAAAGGAGAGACCCTCCTAGGGGAGACTTACACAAAAATTGCTCCAAGACGCAGACTTAGACCCTTTTTGACATGCTGAAGTCAATTGAAATATTGAAAGCTCGGTTGTGTTTTAAATGTTAGTCAAATAAACGAACGAACGAACAAAAAGGAGCTCAAAACTTTGAGATGGTTGAAATCTACACATGAAACTTCAATTGAAGTGACTATGAAGTTTAAGTCGGTTGAAGATATCTAGACACCAGCAGACAGAGGTCTGCATTAATTACCGAATTAGGTCAGGTGCATGTTCTCCTGGTGCATGTGTGGGTTCTCTCTGCGTGGGTTTGGATCATTGGATAAAGGCATCTGCCAAATGAATGGAGAATAGAATAGAATAAAATAGAATAGAAAAAGTTTAATGAGTTATAAGAATTTGTTTAAGCTGCGCAAGGAGTTAAAAAGTGCAACTAGAGTGTAAATAGAGTGACTGAGAAAAATTAAAAGTTGAAAAATTGCATGATATTAAAACTGTGACATAAAAAAAAAAACGGTTTAGGAGCAGCTAATCTCAGTTGCAGGACAGAGATACCAAAAATCCTTCCTTCCCTGAACCATCAACCTCAAGAACAAGACCCTTCACTAAAGATTTTTTATATTATAAAAACTTAAGAAAAGAAAAGAAAAAACAACCTTTAATTTTAATTTCCCTCTTGGAACTTCATTTCATTTAAATAATTTCATTTATTTGCCCAATGCTTTGTGAGTTGTTTAAAGCTGGAATAGTGTTTCTAGTAAAAAGCATGTGGAAGGAGGTACATTTTAAAAAGAGAAAGCTTTTGCATAATTTTCAGCTGAGTCAATATTTTTCCATGGCAAAATATAATTGTTCAAAATTAATATTTTCAAAAGTGTAAAACTTTTATGATATCAAAGCATCATAGCACATTTTTCAAGAACAAGCTGAACATTTGGATTCTAAAATTGTTCAAATGACTGAAAAATAGGTATGTAGGTATTTAGGTAGGTAAGTAGATAGGTAGGTAGGTAGATGCTGTAAATATCCATTTAAAAGTAGGTGATGTATTCCAACAGTGATCAGTAGTATGTTCAAATTCAATGAGGTTGCGTGTTGTCCAAACGTCTACTGTCCAGAAGGTGAAGGATGAAGTCTGGAGGGAGGCCTTGTTTCACTAGTTCCTGTTTAAGCTGGACAAAAAAAAATGTTGCACTTAAATGTTAAATATTGAATCGGTAATAAATTATTTATTCTTAAATACATAAACACAGAGAAAGAGACAAAAAAAACAAACTGTCGGCATGGAGACCTCAGAGAGTTTGACAACCATCAATTTTTTTTAATCAAACTCCAAGTATGTGCAGATTGTTTTTGTATGTTTTGGTGGTACAGGATGATACTGACCTGTGCAAGGATGATGTCAGTGTTATTCAGCAATGACAGTGTCGTAGAGATCCTCATATTGAGAGCAATAATGTAAACTGAAACATAGAGAATAGCTTAAAACCGGAAGCGTTGACATTACATATCTTATTGCATCATTGTGTTCCTGATGATGATGGTGCAAAAACAATCTGTCTAAGTCAAAATCAACCGAATGGAAATAAATAACAAAGTGAAACAGTTTATTTTGTTTGTATTGTGTGTGTGTGAAGCCCTGTGAGGCAACATTGTTGTGATACTGGGCTATATAAATAAAACTGAATTGAATTGAATTGAAATTGAATTTTATCATACTTACATGAGCCTGATGGCGGTAGTGATGTCGTGGTTGTCGTAATCGGCCCAGGTGTAGTTGTTGTGGGTTGTGTTGTTGTTGTCAGTGCAGTTGTAGTTGTTGTAGATTGTGTGTTTGTAGTTGGTGTAGCTGTAGTTGTAGTCAGCGCAGGTGTAGTTGTTGTAGGTTGTGTGGTTCTAGTTGTTGTAGATTGTGTGCTTGTAGTCGGTACAGGTGTAGTTGTTGTAGATTGTGTGTTTGTAGTTGGTGCAGCTGTAGTTGTTGTAGATTGTGTGGTTGTAGTTGGTGCAGCTGTAGTTGTAGTTTGTGTGGTTGTATTTGTTGTAGATTGTGTGGTTTTAGTCGGTACAGCTGTAATTGTTAAAGATTGTGTGGTTGTAGTCAGTGCAGGCGTATTTGTTGTAAGTTGTGTGATTCTAGTTGTTGTTGATTGTGTGGTTGTAAAAGATACAGGTGGAATTGTTGTAGAGTGTGTGTTTGTAGTTGGTGCAGCTAAAGTTGTAGGTTGTGTGATTGTAGTTGGTGCAGCTGTAGTTGTTGTAGATTGTGTGGTTGTAGTTGGTGCAGCTGTAGTTGTAGTTTGTGTGGTTGTATTTGTTGTAGATTGTGTGGTTTTAGTCGGTACAGCTGTAATTGTTAAAGATTGTGTGGTTGTAGTCAGTGCAGGCGTATTTGTTGTAAGTTGTGTGATTCTAGTTGTTGTTGATTGTGTGGTTGTAAAAGATACAGGTGGAATTGTTGTAGAGTGTGTGTTTGTAGTTGGTGCAGCTAAAGTTGTAGGTTGTGTGATTGTAGTTGTAGATTGTGTGGTTGTAGTTGGTGCAGGCGTATTTGTTGTAAGTTGTGTGATTCTAGTTGTAGATTGTGTGGTTGTAGTCAGTGCAGGCGTATTTGTTGTAAGTTGTGTGATTCTAGTTGTAGATTGTGTGGTTGTAGTAGATATAGCTGTAATTATTGAAGATTGTGTGGTTGTAGTCAGTGCAGGCGTAGTTGTTGTAGATTCTGTAGTTGTAGTTGGTGCAGCTGAAGTTGTAGGTTGTGTGGTTGTAGTTGTTGTAGATTGTGTGGTTGTAGTCGGTGCAGCTGTAATTGTTGAAGATTGTGTGGTTGTAGTCAGTGCAGGCATATTTGTTGTAAGTTGTGTGATTGTAGTTGTTGTAGATAGTGTGTTTGTAGTCGGTACAGGTGTAGTTGTTGTAGATTGTGTGTTTGTAGTTGGTGCAGCTGTAATTGTTGTAGATTGTGAGGTTGTATTAGATACAGGTGTTGTTGTTGTAGATTGTGTAGTTGTAATTGGTGCAGCTGAAGTTGTATGTTGTGTGGTTGTAGTTGTTGTAGATTGTGTGGTTGTAGTCGGTGCAGCTGTAATTGTTGAAGATTGTGTGGTTGTAGTCAGTGCAGGCGTATTTGTTGTAAGTTGTGTGATTGTAGTTGTTATAGATTGTGTGTTTTTAGTCGGTACAGGTGTAGTTGTATGTTGTGTGGTTGTAGTTGTTGTAGATTGTGTGGTTGTAGTCGGTGCAGCTGTAATTGTTGAAGATTGTGTGGTTGTAGTCAGTGCAGGCGTATTTGTTGTAAGTTGTGTGATTGTAGTTGTTATAGATTGTGTGTTTTTAGTCGGTACAGGTGTAGTTGTTGTAGATTGTGTGTTTGTAGTCGGTACAGGTGTAGTTGTAGATTGTGTGTTTTTAGTTGGTGCAGCTGTAGTTGTAGTTTGTGTGGTTGTATTTGTTGTAGATTGTGTAGTTGTAGTTGGTGCAGCTGAAGTTGTAGGTTGTGTGATTGTAGTTGTTGTAGATTGTGTGGTTGTAGTAGATACAGGTGTAGTTGATGTAGATTGTGTGTTTGTTGTCAGTGCAGCTGTAGTTGTTGTAGATTGTGTGGTTGTAGCCGGTGCAGCTGCAGTTGTTGTAGAGTGTGTGGTTCTAGTTGTTGTAGACTGTGTGGTTGTAGTCAGTGCATCTGTAGTTGTTGTGGATTGTGTGGCTGTAGTCGGTGCAGCTGTAGTTGTTGTAGATTGTGTGGTTGTAGTCGGTGCAGCTGTAGTTGTTGTAGTGTGTGTGGTTCTAGTTGTTGTAGACTGTGTGGTTGTAGTCAGTGCAGCTGTAGCTGTTGTAGATTGTGTGTTTCTAGTTGGTGCAGCTGTAATTCTTGTAGGTTGTGTGGTTCTTGTTGTTGTAGATTGTGTGGTTGTAATCGGTGCAGCTGTAGTTGTTGTAGATTGTGTGGTTCTAGTTGGTGCAGCCGTAATTGTAGGTTTTGTGGTTGTAATCGGTGCAGCTGTAGTTGTTGTCGCTGGTACAGGTGCTGCGAGTGTGGTTGGTGGGACTGTTGTGTGTGGTACCACCACAGTGGTCAGAGGGGGAAATATAGTTGTGACTGTAGACAAATGTAACGATTAAAAATGTTATCCTCAGGAATACGAACAATCCAGGAAAAGATTAAGAGGAAGATTTTTACTCACAGTTTCTGACTGACACAATGACACAACGAAGCTCAGAGTGATACAGAAAACCGGTAGATGACCTGTGAAAGCAAATCCATACAGCAACTTATCAACATATTTTAATAAAGTTATCTAAACAATATGTATATATATATATATATATATGTATATATATATATATATATATATATATAAGCCCAGACTGTACCTAGGATAAGTGCATTAAAGGATTCAGCCCTGCCCAACCAACTGAGCTGTTGTCCCCTAATCACTATTTTACATAATTAATTAAACAAAAAAGCAGCTTAACATCATTTGGAGTTAAATTAGCAGCTGAGTTTTTATTCCCTTAAAGAAAAACATTTAAGTTTGAAATATAAACTTCATGCTGCCTATATGACATCAGTCTGCGATAGTAAATACAATTTATTTCCAAGCCATAGCTGTCAAATCAGATGTAAGTTTTAATAATGGCAAGATAACCGTCTTCAGCTATCCTTTTAATTTTATGTACATTTAAAGTTAATGAGCTGGAAAAAAAACATAAGTAAAAAAAACCATAAGCCTACATTTGTTTTGCTCCTGTGTCTTTTTGTATGAATAGATTTATGATTCAGACACAAAACAGAGATTAAACTTGTGCTGTTTTTCTAAAAATACAATAATATGTCTGAACTTAGCAAGATGAATGAAGTTAGAAAATTGGTGCTTTGTCACTTCATAATAAGGAAAGGAATCTAATTTATAGTTTCTGTTTTAACCTTCATTTTTCTTCCATATGCACTGAGGGATGGTTGGTTTATTTAAGCTGGAGCTGAGATGACAAACCTAAGTGTCAACTTTGGCATCTTATGTTTCGTGACAACAAATTTATGTAAACTTTTTGTTCTCTGTTGCTGTTGTTGTGAAACTGATTTGGAGACAGCTTGAATTCTTTGTGGTGGATCTTAAACTTGTCCTGACCTGAATTATATGTTGTCTTGCTAAAGGAGGTTGTTGTTACTGACATCCCATAGCCTTAAGAAATGTGTACTTGGTTTGCATTAGTGCTCAAAAGGGAACATGTCAAAGGACACCTATGACTGTCAAAAGTATCGCACTCACTGACAGAACAACCTAAAAATATTACTCATGCTTTTCTCTGAAACTCACACACTCAGCTTTCCACGTCAGATGAACTTCTCTTGTAAAAGCTTTTTGTTGGGGGTCAAAATGACTGTTGACACTCTGACCATGTGCAGCTACAGCAGGATGTAAAGCATTTTGACACATTCCACCTACAATTTGTGCCACACATGTTTCGTTGGTTCAACCCAGACAGGTGTTTGTTGCCCCTGATCATCGATGGCACTAAAGACACATTTAGGGGTTTGTTCCTTTGTGATACACGATGCCGTGTAGACCAAGAGACCCAATACATGCTATCCTTTTCAGTGATGCTTTGACTTGATCACATACCAGGATAAATGTTTTGTCGCACTTGTCTTAAATTTTTCATGCTGATTACAGCTGCTGTCACACACAAATAGCTGGAAAGGAAACAGTTGTCACGTTTACTTGTAAATTCTGACCAAACTAAAGCTTTGCAATTAAAGAACAGCAGAAGCAGAGAACTATATATCTTATTGCTGTCTAAAGAAGTTGGATCTTCCATGCTAGCTCTCCTTGATGCACACACACACACTCACACACACATATCTATGTTATTAACTCCACTTCTAGCTTACAGGCATTTCAGTTTTGATTCCCATCACAATTCCTCTTCAAAACTTTGCATTCAGAGCAGCTGAAGCACAACGGTCCTCTAAAGCTCACTCAGTAGCTTAATAGTTTATACTTTGGGATCAGGGTGTGAAAAAACATCTTTAGTTACGCAGGTAAATCTCATTAAGACACAAGGTTTCAGTGTTAATTGCAACTTGTTTCAATGTTTTTTGAAAAATTGAAAAAAATAAAAATGAGCAAGTTTTGGAAATATAAAGAAGAGTTTAAATCATATTCAACGAGCTTACAGTTGTTTGAATAAAACCATCATGTTTAGTAATGGCATATTGCTTTGTTTAACAGTGATCCTGTGGGTTAAATGGCCTGGAGTTAAACTCCTCGTTCATTTGCCCCATTTCATATTAATGTTTACTAAAATGTCAGATTTTGCAATAACTGTTTGTTTACCAATTTGTCTTTAATTCAGCAGTTACATATATAGATATCTGCCTTAACTGTCATAAAATAAGGACATGGGAGAGTTTGGGAAGTCTATCACTCCCACCTCCAACAGGTGCTGTTAACAGTATTTAGATGATTTCCTAAAAGCAAATGATTTCAGCCTCCATGTTGCTCTTCAGAAGCTGTCTAGTGTCAAACCAGTCTGCACATGCTGGCTGATTGTTGGCACTGAAATCTATGAGACTGTCTCCGTAATGCAGTCACATGAAAAGCTTTATAAACAGATATTTAAGTGCACCTGTTTGCTGGAGGGCCTCAGATTTGTGTCTGTCTGTGCATATAGATCATTTCTTGTGTGCAAACACATCTGTCCGTCTGAAGAGAATGAATTGATTTTCTCATTGAATGCATTAGTGTCAGAAGGAGGAACCTGCTTTTCATGCTTGATTTTAGCAGACATGCCATTGAGAGGCAAGTACGTTTAACACTGTCAGTTTAGATCATCCACAAACCAGAACCCTAACGCTTCTTGTCGACTCCACTTTCTGCTCTTTTTGCCACCCCACAGTGTTGGAAAGGTTGGAGAAAACTGTTTTAATTTGCTTAATTAGTGAGAATTATCCACAGAACATCTAAGTTTGTTGGTTTTTATCTCCAGTGTTTATATGACAGCAGTTTCAGACTGTTTGTGTTCATTTAACAGAGATTTCAATAGTTCTGACAGAAATAGTATTTTCTATGGAAGCAAAGTAGCAGAGATGGTTTTTGTTTGTGTTCTGAAAATCCAAAGGAACATTCAGAGTCTCAATTTTATTAGGTTTGAATCTAAAAACTAAAAAAGTTGAAGAAAAGGCTCAATTGATTCTTCCTGTGTGAACTTTTATTGGCAGTTCTGCACAGTCTATTGTTGTTGAACACTATCTGTCCTTCATTATCTGAATCTTTCTGCAAGGCTTCAATTCTGTAATTGTAATGTTAGGAATGGCTCTACATCTCATCATTATGTTTGAGGTTGTGCATTAGTTGAAGTTACTTAAACTGATTTGTTTCCTGATGTTTCTGTGTGAAGCCATGTTTTTGTTTGTTTTGGCATTTTGAAGTTATGGTATTTATTTACTCCTGAAAGTATCCAGTTTACCCATCCACCATCCAGACTTAGAAATGAGACGTGAATGCTTATGAAGAAATAGCTTTCTTCAGATTTCAGTAGAAAATAACTACCATAGGAAAAAAAAGTTTGATATAAATGTATTATTAAATTATTCTAAGATTGTTTTACTGGGATGAGGCCAAATTGGTTTTGGATTTGTCTGGATTTTGGTGTAAGAACCCAGGGGCTCAGGAAATGGTGGGGTTATCCACCAGTCAAAATACAAGTTTTCTTACAAGTGAATATGATAAAAAAAAAAAAAGGTCATATCTGCAGCTTTAAACCAAATAAAAAAAAAACCAAAAATAATAGTTTGGCAAAAATTATCATGAATAATTTTAGTCTGCTGTATTTTTTTTCTTAATAAACCAGAAAATGTCAATAATGTTTAGTTAAAATAAGAAAAAATAACCCATTTTTCTCACTCTTTGGTTTTTTCTATTACTGGAAAAAACACCTACTGAACTCTGCTTTTATTCAGTTTTAGACATGGAACAACTTTTCCCCTTTCACGCTTTGTTTGCTCTTTAAATTGTATTCATCACCAAGGTGTTCATAGTTGATGCCACCTTTGGTCCAAGCAGGGTCACTTCCAAAATTATTTCCCATTTCACTTTGATAATAATCACAGGTCTCTATTAATGATACAATGCTGGTTCTAAAGTTAGCAGAAAGCCTGACTTCTCTTTGTTTGGAGTTTATATTACATTGAGTTTTACATCTCAGCTCTGTGGGAACGGTTGGATTGAAAGGATTTATCTGTTTGAGGAAATTTGTAAAGATCTCCTACAGTACTGTGCAAAAGCCTCCAATTTCGATTCATTTTATCTCCAAGCAGCCAGACATTCAGGCTATTTAAAAGTATGTTAAGCAATAGCTTGTCAAGATGTCTCATGGTCTTTCAAGGTTTTTCTTTTGACAGTGGCATATTTTGCCAGTCCAGTGTTTGTACCTGCCCTTTTTTCGAGCAATACGTTTTGTTCTGTATTTATTTTTGTATGACCAGGATACAAAAGGAAGTGTCTGCTGGTATTTGCAAAGCACAGTGCTATTCTTTCAGTGCTGCATTTCAGCGTTGGGTTTTTGTGAAAATTGATTCAAAATCAAGTTTTTGATTTAATTTTTAGTAGTATTTAATAAAACACACAACACACAAATAAAGACAGTCAGGCATGGCGTGACCTCAGCATTAATTACTGTAGGCATCATTTTTACTAACGGCTGAACAAAAGGCAGCTAACATCCAAAGAAGATCTTTGAAATGCCCTTCAAAAGCCTGGAGACTAATTAGAGGAATTACAAGAAAGCTCGTCAAGGAGGAATCACGCTATTATTGAAATATTAAAACTGTCACCAGATATGGACTTGCAAGACCTGTAGATGCTGTTTTGCCTAATGTGCTTGTACTATACTTAGACTTCACTTTAATAATCCCTTTGGGATGACTCCCTCAGGGAAATTAGATGTACTGTAATATAGATAGTACCAATATTTCCATTTATTTTTTGCTCATTATCATATATGTGGGGTTTATTTTTTAAACAAATATGTTTAAGAAACCAATAAAATAAGCAGTCAGTGTGATTTCTGTCTTAAATCTGTAACATTTATTACAAAGTGTGTGTAGAGATGTGATTTATGACTTAATGAATACTCAGAACCTCAAATATGTGAACCCCTAAATTTAAGAATCCAGTGTTTTTCATGAACGTTTCCTTATCTTTTAAAAGCAGGTTCCCTGCAGTCGTTGTGAAACTTTAATAAATAGCAAAGAGTTTTGGTTCTTTACTTTCTGATTCTGATATTATACTTAGTAAAAATGCTACACTCCCATTTAGACTGCAGATAAAAATGAGCCTGGTAGCTATCTCTGGCACATTTACATGCTGGACTGATGAACACGTGCGCTGTCCCATAAAAATAAACATTTGTGGTATATTGGTAGTAATGTAAACTCCTGGTCATTAGATTAAGTTGATGTGTCTCTCTACAGGTTTTAATATAAATATTTTTTCTCCTTCTTCAGGATGAGAGCCGAGTGAAAGTAACTGTATTGGAGGTCCTTCCTGTTGACCAGAGACAATACGGTAGAAGACTCCTCAGTAACATACACAAATTGGCTTGCTAAGCTCTTATGGAAATGGCTACTCTGCATGCGTTCATGTTTGTTTTACTTTCTGTGGTTCTTAAACAAAAAATAAATGTTTAAATAATTTATCATTTAATGCGGGTTTGTGACTCAATCTATTCAGGTTTTTATGTTTAGTCATTTTATTAATATTTTTTAAAAATCTTAAACAGTCAAGAAGGCATTAGAAAGCTATGTATGTAAATACAGAATATAAAGATGTGTACATATTTTAGTAGTGTTGGTAAAGATGCTTGAAGTAACGTCTGAAAGCTAATTGCATTTTATTAATATTCACAGCTGTTGATCTGCTAGTTCAGTCTGGGTATTTTATCTTCTCTTCGCTTTTGTATCACATTGTTTGTTTTAATCAGGTCATTGGGTCTGAAGGGGATTTAGAGTAATGTGGACACACAGAACAATCCTTTCTCTGATGTTTCAAACTCAAGTAAACGCTGTCGCCACACTTAGGAGCCAGAAAGATTGTCACAAAACCATAATAACGAAAATTAGTCCATCATCCAGCGGGTCATTTCGTAACCAGTGAGTTAGGGGTTCAAGTCCCGGCTCTGGCGTCCACATGCCGAAGTGTCCTTGAGC
>JBAMIG010009379.1:2877-13292 GCA_037177335.1 Kiunga ballochi | reverse complement strand
CTACAGCACCAGAGTACAAAGAGCATCCTCGTATACTTCCAGCTACAAAGCCAAATGGAAACGACCATAAAGTTGGCAAGTATTTTTATTTATTTTAAATCCTGTTCAACTTTTTTTTTTTTCTGAGTTTTTGACTTTTTGTCACTTTTCAGGCTTAAATCAGCTCATTATTGTGTCATGGAAAGGAAAGCGGCAGGTCTACTGTAAGCTGTGTTCGGTTAGGTTAAAACGCTCGGACCACCCTTTAAGTTTTAACCACCAGTATAACTATGTGGTACGTAAATGTACTTTGCTATGACGGGTTGCATTTAAAATGGATGTTTTGTTAATCTTGAGGAATTCAATGTCTAAACACCTGGTTTGAGTTGTTATGGACTGAGCCCATTGTGGGATATGCGGTGTGCTCTTATCTCCTATTAGAAAATGAAGTACCCTGGCTGGAAGGCATCGGTCACAGAGTTGGAAAGCGAGCTGAGCAACATAGTTGCTCATCTGGCCGAAGTTGAGAAAAGTTTAGGACCTCAGAAGCTCCAGGTGATACATCAAATCTAAGCTTGCAATCTATGGCTACATTTCACACACGCATCACAAAGAGCACAATGTTTGGGCCGAGCACTTAATCATTTTATTTATTTATTTTTATATTAATTTACTCCTGATTTACAGAAACTAAATGATTTTTATAAGACCCTTCCCTCGCTCTCTGCTAATGCTGATCTTGCCTGTGATGATCCTCACTCTGTGAAAAGCAGGCTTCCACAGCCTCTCCTCCTCATCTCTGACATCAATCATACCTTTCCATCATGAAATCAAAGTCTTTGTAAAGCGCTTCACATGCAGTAGGCAAAACGAGTGCCATCCAGGATTAAAATCACACAAACGACATGACAATGAATTTCCATCCTCTGATTGCGTTCACTGACACGCAGGCATGCATCTGCGCTGTCCTGCTGATTTCTGCTGTCCCTGTTCCAACACACCTGGCTTCCAATAAATTGATACAAAATCCATTGAAGTTCAGCATAATGTCTGCTCAACTTGAGTCCACTGTGTTGGACCAGGAATGCATGGCAAACCTGCAGGATCGTGGACACCCCTGGCATAGATCGTGTAACAGACTATTTCAACTTTGGCATGAAAAACTCTGCACTTACCAAGACCGCATTGATGCTTCTCCAACAGCAAACTTTCAAATACTCCTCACATGAAGGCTCTCCTTAAAGAGAAGAGAGCCTTCATGTCAGGAAACGGGGAGGAGGTGAGTCAGGGAGCCAGAAGGGAATAACCTCTACAGGAAGAAACCAGAGGCTCAGCTGCAGGAAAACATCAGTGGAGTCTGGAAGGTTTCAAAGAACAACGTTTAGCCCACGAAGGACCAGAAGTGGGCGACTGACTTGAACTTCAACAGATTTGATCTGCCAGAGAGCTGAATGTCCAGTCATGTCTCCCCAATAGTGCACACAGCCATCTTGTACCAGTCTGAGTATCGAGATACCAGGTTTAAAGCTGTAGGTCCAGCTGGCATGGATGCCTTGCAGTTTGCCTATAAGCCTGGCAAAATGCCTCAGAGGAGGATGATGGGAGTACAGGGGACTTATTTTGGATTTTGTGGACTGGTGCCATGGAAACCTCCAGATTATTGTGGGTAAAGGGAGCTGGTGGTGGATTTCCATAGGTGCTGGGGGCAGTTGTGGCACACGTAGAGCGGATCAATTCCCAACCAGCAAGTTAGTGGTTCAAATCCCTGCTCTGGTGGTACTCGTGTCAGTGTCCTTGAGCAAGACGCTCTTGCCCCACTGAACCCTGGTGCTGCGTCACTGGTGTGTGAATGTGTCAAAAGCACTGAGTGCAGTAACACCAGTGTAGGGACTGGACATTGGGATGGTGAACTTTTACAAGTACTTGAGTGTTTATCTGAACCGCAAACCAGACTGGTCAGACAACATGGCTGCACTTTACAGGAAGGAGCAGAACAGGCTCTACATACTGACAAAACTCTGGTTCTTTGGCATACAGGGAGAACCACTGAGGAGTTTTTTTTTTTTTTTTTCACTGGTGGCATATTTCTACAGAGTGATTGGTTGCCTGGAGCAACAGTGGACAAGAAGAAACCGAATAGATCAGGAGATCAGGTTGTCCTGGAGAGATCACTTGATCCTGGGAGGATCGTAGGATGCTTGCAAAGCAATCAGTCCTGATAGGAACATCCTTCACCACATGCATGTTCCTCTAGCAACAGGCTAATCCATCCACACGCTGTGTGAAGGAGTGCTACTGCTGATTCTTCATCCTTGCTGCCTTTAGACTGTACAATCAGGCCTGCTTACAGTGAACCGTGTATGTATAATATACATATTTATATAAGTTTACTCCCCCTTTCTCTGTTTAGATAGTGGAGGTGAAGAGAGACCAATACCAAAAGCTGGCTCTCCTTCCAGAACATGAAGGTACTGGTTTAGAAAAATGACTGAATTGTTGAGTTAAATGTATTATATGATGAATCACTTTGACATGATTTTATATTGCTCTATTTCTTTTTAAACTGAAGCCACTGAAATGGTGAAAGCCATAATGAGACGGACGGACCCGCAGGTTTCTTTATCAGAAAATGCAGCAGAGGTGGAAACTACCAGTCCATGTGAGGTTTCAAGTCCAAATGATGGTAATGAAAAATACTTAATCTCAGAGGGAAATTCTTTTAAATGTAATGAAGTTGCATCAGATTTTATCCACTTTTTTTTTTCCCCCTCTGTCATTCAATCAGCATCTTTTTTCACTAAAGTTTCAGAAGTGCCAGTCCCGTGCCGTGGGATGCCGGTGTTGTGGAAGGACCAGCAAACGCAGGAACCCAAAACTGAGCGGCAGAATCTATTAAAACAGATCAGGGGTGAGAGAACTACATGAACCGTCCGGGAAGACAAAATGATGCCAATGTCACAAAGTGCATTTTATTTCTTATCATTTTTATTTTCAATCTAATGTAGAAATGAAGTCCCGCTTGTCAGCAGAAAATGATCAAGCCTTGTATCGGTCTGTACGAGGCCAGAGCTTAGACTGCCACTACACCCCAGCTGTTAGGCCAAGTCAGGACCAGCTCCACTCATCCATAACGCCGGACAAAAAGCACTCACTGCCCATTCCAGCTGCTAGCAGTCAAGTTGAGGTCATAGCAGGTAAACAGTCATTCAACATTTTTACTTGGGTAAAAGTTGATTCCAAATTGCCTCAATGTTTTATCTCCATGATTTTTTTTTTTTTTTTTTTTTTCTTGTTTTCAAAGAACCAATCAAGCACAAAGCTGCTCATCCTCACAGTGAAATGATGCTCATGACACACATTCCTGGTAAAAATGCTGATACTTCAACTTGTGTTTGGTGGTGTGGGCTGCTTTTCTTTTCTTATTCTCAACGTTTTGTTCAAATATTGATTCCTTGACACTGTTTTTGTTTTGCAACATTAACACAAACCCTTTCATCTCATTTCAGAGACTAAACTGGAAAAAGCTGAATGTTCAGAGCAAGTTGTAAATCCTGTCGGACAAAAGCAGCAGAGTGATGCCGCTTCATTGGTGCCACAGAAGGATCTGGAAAGTAAAGGGAAATTAACAGCGTATGAAATCAGCAGCCCAAATCTGGAAACGGCTACAGCAAGCACGGGACAGCTGGACATGTCGGCACCAAGCGACTGTGCAGGACTCAAAGAGCCCAAAACATCACAAACATTTCCAGCAACTTCAATTGGTGAGTGTTTAGCATTAGTGCATAACTTAATTAGGTTTTTATTAATGAACTAATTTAGTAATGACTGAAAGTTGCAGGAAGAATTATTCAGGGCTGCAGTCATCTGTCCATCTTCTTGAAAGCGAGTCGACAGGATGCTCCCCCTGTAATTGGTGAGTGTCCATCTTGTACAGCATGTCCTCTTTGTTGCCGCAATGTGTGAAACGGTGTCCTCATCAGGTATGGGTTTGGTGTGGGAATGTCGAGGGATCTCTCTGGAAACTTTGTTTCTCTGCGAAAGCTGTGAGGAAATCCTGTCACGCCGTGACATCTGTCAGCACATGGTCAGCCTCCATCACCAACTCAAGTACCTAGTATGTCCTGTTTTTAAAACACTGCAAGTTTAAAGCAAATGCATTGATCACATCATGCATTTAGCATTAAAATGTACTCTTTTCTTTCAGTGGAGAGAACACCCTGAGTTTCTCCAGATGTTTTGGAATGACAAAGATCTGCCTCCTTATGAGAAAATAGACATTGTAAATCTCATTGTGAAGAAGCTCTCAGAGCGGGAACGTTACCACGAGGTGGATGCACAGGTAGTTTATGGTTTTGTTTTTTTTTTTTTTCACATTATGTCTCATATGCTTATTATTGCACAAATGTATCAAATTAATTTGTTTTGTGTTTTTTATGGATGTTTTTTTCAGTGCGTGTTACTGAGTAAGGAGCTGCACCACTTTGTTAAAACCTCTTCATTCTGTGAAGGTATCATCCACTCTAATTTGCAAATGTTTGTAGTTTTATGAAAAAATGTACAATAACCAAGATTCTGCATGTCTCTCCAACACACACACCCTGTTTTTTTTTTTTTTTTTTTTTTTTTTTTCTCTTTTTTTTTTTTTCAGCCGTATAACATGAAAAGTGAAAACAACCCAAGCATAACGTTACCACCTGCCAAAACTCGACCTCCATCCAGTGAGTCTCACGATCCGGGATACTTTTCTCAATAACTTTACCAAACTGGAGGAATATGGTAGAAACGTGTTTCTGTTGCGCAGGCCAGACGCCCGAGGACGTGCATGACCTTGTAGTAAACGATCAGATGACTCAGACATTAGTGACTGGCCAGACACATTACATTGGTAAGCCTGACTATAATGAATACTGGCACTATATATCACAAGTAATATTGAACATTAGACTAGTTTGACCATTTTTCTTAAGGTTATCTGCTGTTTTTTCACACCTGCATTTAGCAGGTGATTCTTTGCTAATAATTTGGCCTTACAGCTGGAAATGTACAGGATAAAGACCCTTGTGCAAATGGCTTGAAAATTGACTGCCTTTGTCCTGCAGTGTCTGAATTAGGGTTTGTGGAAAACTTGTGAATAAGGGGGATTTTATTTTTTTTATTTTACCCCTCCCCCATCCTTTAGAAGCTGAACTGAAAACAGACATGCTTCCTCTTGAAAAGACGTCCACAGTTGGAGAATTGGGGTTTAAATGCGTCCCGAGTTGTCTAGATGTGGACGTGGAATCCTTCTCTCCGGTCCCCGCTGTCGGCCCATGCCAAGAGACCTTCAGTCGTTTTCATCTGCAACCAGATTTCAAACCCCGACTCTCTCAGCACCCAAAATCGACCCACCTGCTGCAGGTTAAACAAGAAGCAGCCATTGCATCGGCATCTTTTGCTACCGTTTGTTCTGCAGTCGGTCAAAATGCAGGAGTGTCTCCTCCTAGCAGGAAAAGGCCAGCTGATCCAGAGGAGGATCTTTTGCCAGCCAATTGTATATCCAGCCCAGTGCAAGTTAAGGATGAGCTGAGCTCTTCAGTTAACCCCGCTGGGATTTCTACCACCTCGTCTCTAAAATGTATGGAAACAGAACCTAGTAAAACTGAACCTGCTGTGGACTGGAAGCTGTATTCAGATCTGATACATGTTTTGAAGAAAAGCAATTTCCTGGCACAAATGTTTCCCTCTGGATCAGTACCTGATAATCCTGTCAACTCGTGCACTAGCAGCTCATCTGAAACTCTGACAAGCAGATGGGATTCACAAATGGTCAAGACTAAATCTGAAGCAGTTATGAGCAAAAACGGATGGGATTCAAAATGTCTAGTTAGTGCAACTGTAAGGAAAATGAGCACTAATTCAACAGAAGGGATGATTTATGATTGGGAGTGTGGGAACCAATTTAACCCTGCTGGGAACTCTGCTTCAACCAGACACTACTCCTAAAGACTAAAAGTCTTCCTTCCAGTTAAAGGACCCTCTGCTGACTCAAAGTTTCAATGAACCAGACCAAACTGAAGTGTCTTAATTTCAGTGTTATATGATCCAATTTGCCTGCTTCAGTTTGGCCTGAAGTGAGCTTTAGTTCTGCTTCTCAGGTTGTTGTTGTTGTTGTTGAACTCTGCTTTGTTTTATAAATGGATAAAAATGTGGAGTATATTTTTTTTAAACCTGTAACGGGTAGTGATGTAGACTGGCTCATAAAGAATCAAACCAAAGTACATTTTCTATGTATAAAATTATATTTGTATGAGCACATGTGCCGCAGTATGAGAACACGTCATAGTTTATTCATGTTAAGTTCTTTTTTTTTTCTGTTTTAGAAGCAGTGTAAATATTTTTACACTTTTGTGTTTTAAAGAAACGGTATGTTACAAATATTTCTCTAAAATGTTTCTCAGAAAAGCTGGGCCACAGGGTCTTTTATATGGAAGAGGAAAAATGTTTTTGTATAATTTTTTCCCACAGGTTTCATCTACATGTTTTGAGTTTGTGCTTCTATTACTTGCTTAATGTAACTTGATTTGTTGAGTTATGGTTCTATTAAAGCAAATGCATTCTCATTGTCAAGTTATTTCATATGAATAAAAAGGGGAAATGCATGGTGAAATATAAATTTTACTGATTGTCACTTTGCTTTTCAATCAGATAATTAGCAGCTGGGTCTCACCATCACCACCATAAAAGCACACATGTAAGAGTAAGAACTAGGTTGTGTTTTTTGTTTGTTTTTTTCCTAAGGTAGATGTGACTCAGGATGATTGATTCTGCACAAAGGTTTCTTTATTTTTTTTAAACATTTTGAGCATTTCAAACACCTCTCTAAATGCCTCTCATTAATATACTTGGCAGATATATATTTTCTCCTGCATACAATCTAGAGATCGTGGTGAGACTTCTGCAGAATTCTACACTAATGCAGTGGCAGTTTATAAGTTTTATTCTTTGCAAGGAAAATGACTTTTTCCATTTACCATGCATGACCCTGATTCCTCCTGAAACTCCAAGGCTACAAAGTGTAACTCAAAGACCTCAGACCTTAACATACAGCTACTCTGTAGACTACGTGACATTTGCTCCAGCATCGTAAACACACAAGTGATCTTATTAAATGTTCTCAACACATGAATAATTGGAAGATAATTATCTGCACTAATGACAGTGAAAACCATTTTCATGTTGGCATTCCCACTGATTTCGATAAAAAAAAAACATACTGAAAATTAAACTGGATGAAAACCTTTCATTTTGATTATGAAACCCACAATCAAAGGGTTCAAAATGATGTATTATTTAGAAATAATTTTTATTTTACTGCAACAAAATGATCATCTAATTGTGTAACCCTGCAGTAATGCTAAGAAGTCATTTAACGCCTTTAATGCAGCGGGCTCTGAATCATGTTGCATTTGGTTAAACTGAAATGTGCAACCATGCCCAGAGAGTGATGATGACCAGCTGTTATGCTGAAGAACGTCTTCATCAGTTCATGCCAGATAAATATAAGAGTCTGTGTGGGTTGCAGCTCGCATGCTAATGAATTTTCCTCTGCTTTCATTGTTTGAGGAATGACATGCAAGAATTTACCAAACTAAAAGGGCTCTGAGTAGCAATGTAGCACCTCCTTTTATTTTGTACAAAAAGTATCAAACACTTTTAAAGAAATGTCAAAGTCAGCTCAGAGGGAAGATGGATTGAAAAGAGATCCATCTGATGTTACTGCTATCATCTTTTACTGCTGCTGGCTCCTCGTTCTGTTCAAAGCGACACTGAGTTTGATGTAACTATTAGCAAGGTCATGCAGGGTCTGACCTTATTACTCCTGTTCAGCATGAGCTTATCTCCAGTTACATTTCTGTTTGTCCTAAACACAAGTGATAATTGCTCCACAAATGAATGACCTGTCTACATATATTCTCAAGGTTCAGAGGGATTTTCAGATTGGCCTGAGGAATCCACACAGATGCTGCATATCTGATACCATACCGAGCTCTGCCCTACAGGGCTGGACTCCTGCAGGTTTCCCGTGCATCCCTGGACCAACACACCTGATTCAAATCGAATGGATCCAGCAGCCTGTAGTTGCTCATTTGTATCCTTTTTTACCTGCTGATTAAAGACAAGTTCACAATCTGTAACAGATCTGTCTGTGAGACAGTCATGGAAAGAACTACAAAACAAGATGGGAAACCAAAAACAGAGTCTAGATCATGACAGACAGCCTTCATATCTCAGAATATTCTACGTAATTGAGGCTATTATAACAGCAATTCAGTTGCAGTTGTAGTTTGCTAAATGTGAATGTCTATTATCATTTCATTGAGGATCTGAAACTGTATTTTTATGAGCATCTTGACCCAGCTGCAGATAAATGTTTTCCTTGAACAAAAATACAGTTAAAGCCAGTGTTGCATTACTGCAGCTCTGTGAAGCACCTCTTCACAAAATGTATTATTTATTTATTGGTTTATTTGACAGGGACAGTGTATATTAATAGCTTTGCTGCAAATGCACCAGAATTAGCTAAAAAAAAAAAGCTACTTTCCATCCGTTGTCCCTGGACAGATGGTGAAATTGTCTCCATAAACAATAAAAATAGAATATTATACAGTGATTAAAACAATAAAAGAACACAGTAAAAATAGATAAATCAAGTACTGTTGATAAAAGTGTACACTTAAAAAAGGAAACAGATTGTATGTGGTCAGTTCTCTGATGTTCTGAGGGGCACAGATCCACTCCTGTGCAGATGTAAATGAGAATGTACTCTGACTCATGACACTTCTCCAAAGAGGAACAATACACAATACTCGTGGGACCCTCTGTGAGATGGTTCATATGTTTACAAAATAAGTGCATGGGAGGACACACCATTAATAAGTTTATATATCAGGCAGAGGGTTGAATATTTGATGACATTGTCCCATTTTAGCAGTTTATACTTCTGTAGAATGTCACAATATATCTTAAAGGTTTTTAATCCAGAATATTGTCTGTTTGAATAATGACTCTATGGGTCTTAATACTGTGTTGATTTTCATGTGACCAGGATGTGAGACAATATGTTATGTGTGAAAGGACCATAGCGTGCATGGAAACTTTAGCTGCCTGTAGTGATACATGTGTCAAATGAATATGAAATTTGACAAGTTAAACTTAAATCATTTCATTTTTGCTTTACAGATTTTGTATGGATGGAAAACAATAAGCGGCCTTCTTCCAGTTCTTGTAGCCAGACGGTGCGTCTTCATCATCTTCTTTCTTCAGGTGGTCCAGCATCAGATTAGTGTGGCGCTGCCTCTTATTGTCAAGTAAACATCACTGCTGCTCCTTTTTATGTGATTTTTTTAAATCTTCTGATATATCGTACATTTTAAAGTGTAAGCGAGGTTATTGAATATTAGTGTATTGTCTGTATTCCACTGACAGAGTGTGTATCAGCTGTCTCTGCACATATGTCTTGTTGGGTCCATCTATCTCAGCTAAATGAAACTATAGGTAAGAGCTTATGTGATTACACAAGGGTTACACAAATCTGGTCCTCAAGGGCCGGTTCCCTGCAAGTAATTCCATGGAAATCAATTTGGTATAAATTGAGTGTGTTTCAGTTGGGAAACTTTCAATAGCTGCAGGACACCGGCCTTAAGGGCCAGATTTGTAGATCCCTGGTTTATGATCTAGTTGCTGCTTATCTGGAGCGCACCTATCAGGGGGGAAGACAAAGTGCTCCTTTGCAGAGACCACAGAGCTCTGCCTGACCTTAGCTTAGGAATACACAAGAATAAAGGCCTTTTTTTATTAGCAGTAATAAACCCACGTGTGATAACAAAATATCATATGGAGGCAGCCAAGATATGAAATTTCCACTAAAGTTACCTTCAAAACTTCTATTAAAGGCCTCACATTAGGTCATCCTTAAGGTCAGTTAGTGCTGAGTATCTCCTTAGCAGGACACCTTGTTTATGACCCTCCTGCTTGATGTGAAAACATCTGCCTGGTCGTAAAACCTGATGGGAGCTGTTTTATCAGAGGTGTGGGGGTTGAGCCTGCTATACATCTGGAGATAGACTGTGTCATATGGAAGGTGCCAGGTAGACTCTGTTACAAGCTTTTGGATAGGATTGCATCATGTTTTGAAGTAAATTGTTCATTGGCTAACAATAAACAATAGGACGTACTAAGGATGTATTAACATACAGTCTATTTTCTCTAATTGCATTCTCTAGTTTAACTATTTATGCTCATAGTTCCTCTCTCTGTGAGAACAGTTCAAAGGTCAAATTTTAGGAAATTACTCAAAGAGGCTCCTTGTTATCCTGCCGTCACATTGTTTGCAAGACCCCTCTTAGAGTAGAACAGATGTAAGAATTCATGTAAACACACACACACACACACACACA
>JBAMIG010008503.1:0-13362 GCA_037177335.1 Kiunga ballochi | reverse complement strand
TGTGTGTGTGTGTGTGTGTGTGTGTGTGTGTGTGTGTGTGTGTGTGTGTGTGTGTGTGTGTGTGTGTGTGTGCAGGTGAACTTGCTGCCTGGTCTCATGGAGGCTTTCTCAGATGCAGGTGAAGGTCTCTGTCATTTCTACATTCGCTCCCAGCTGACAGGTGAGTCTGCTTCAGGTAAATCCACAGGAGGAGGATCCTCAAGCTTGTTACATCGTCCAGACGAAGAGAGGACATTTTTTTTCTTTTCTGTTTTCAAGACTCAGAAGTGAAACTTAATTTTGTTCTTGCGGATGTGGTTTAAGACGGTTCTTGATACATCAACCAGTTAGAATGTTGTTCTTGTAGGTTTTGTTTGATTGGTTGGATAGTTTCAGTGGGCATGGTTAACGCAGAAATCCATTAACGGATCAGACCACAAACCACAACTTCTGGCCTCTTGTGGTCGATGTAATAAGCTTAAACCTTACATGAATGGGTTTCCTCCAATCAGAACTTCACTGTTCCAGAGTTGTGTTCGGGTTTAGTCAGTTTTATGGTTCTGCTCTTCCAATCAGAGTCTGATTTACCCATGAAGCCTCGCTCCTGTTGGTCGACCGGTCAGAAACTTCACCAACTTCTGGAAAGGTGTGTATCTAATCCATCCATTCATAATTGATTCAACAGGTGACCTGTTCTGGTTCTTCAGCTCCAAACTCTTACAGAAGGTTCTGAAATGGCTGTTTATCCGGCCCTTGTCCGGTTCTGTTTTCGGCTCTGGGCTGGTTTTGATTTCGTTTTAATCTAGCGATGATTCCTCTTTGCACTGTTTCTGATCTGACACTGGTTCTGACAAATTAGATAAAGCCTTGTGTTTACCATTTACAGTCTTTCCGTGGTCCAAGCTTCTACTCCTGTTCTTGTTGCCATGGTGAATGTTTACGTCCTGGTGACCAGTGTAACTCCTCTGACTTCTTTCATTCATGACATCAGCGTTGTGATGACCAATCAGCAGCTCAGGGGGCGGTCAATAAAGGTGAAACGTCTGTCCATCACCCTGATCTCTGTGGCGATGTTCCTACCTTCATTTCCTCCTCTTCCTCTCAGATCACAGACTTCCTGCAGCAGTTCGGACCAACAACCTCCCATCATGCTTTGGAGCACATAAAGAGGGTGATAGGACAGGTGCTGCAGGCAGCATCAACCAATGAGAAGCAGGAAGCAGATGCCAGGTAGTATGTTTAGTCTACATGTGATCTGTGGACCAGAAACTGGACAAGAACTTAAACTAATTTACTCCGTGTTTCAGGTGTGTTTCGTGTTTCCAGATGTTCACCTTCACTCTGCTGTTCAATGGCTCCATCACACCTGCTGTGGTCCAGGTAAGAAACCTGCTAGTTCTGGACCACTTAAGCCCCATCTTGTAGTCCGGATTAGAGACCGCCTGGTTCTGGACCACCTAAGCCCCATTTTGTAGTCCGAGTTAGATACCATCTGGTACCGGATCACTTCTCGTAGTCCAGGTTAGAGACCACTGGCTTCTAGGACTTGTTGCACTTGACCCTTTAGGCCAGAACCCGAGCCTGAAGACCAGAACCGTGAGCAGATGCACTTTAGATTGGTGTCCTCTGTGAAACTGGAACTCTTCAGAAATCACAGAATGGTTCGGTTCTGTTGTAGGTCCAATAAACTGGTTTAATGTCAATTCAAACACGGAACCTGGTTCTGATTTGCCTGAACCCAAACTTGCAGGATCAGAACCCGGAAGCTTGGTTCTCTTCAGGACTTTTTGAAAAGTCCCTGGTTAGTTAGTACCAAACACACCTGACATAGAAAATGGGCCTGTGGTTCTGAGGGAGACACCTGGACCAATGATGATACTAACCATCTTGTAAGACCTTTATCCTTATTGTCCTCTGAATGTCTCAGGTGTCCTACAGGAGACATCCGGGGGAGGACAGTCTCTCTCTAATGTTCCCCTCTTGTCTTCAGGTGGACACAGAGTTCACTTTCTCCACTCTGACGGACGATACCTTCGAAAGACAGATGACTAAAGACCAGATCCTGGAAGACACTCTGCATTTCCTCCTGTCTTCGTGGACACACCTGTCCTCAGGGACACAAAGTGAACAGGTGAGTATACAACAAAACCATCTGCAGTACAAATAAAAATTATGGGACATTTCTATAGCAACATAATTAATGAATGTCTAGATCCCATCTAACTATAAGAGTTGTTTAAAATAAAGATGTAAAGCTTGATGTTAAAGGTAGGGAGGGTTACATCAGAAAGGGGCCTAATAGCTGAAGGTTCTCCCTCCCATCATTTTGGCTCGAAGACAAAACCTCAGTCTGTCTGTGATTTTAAATGAAGATAAATCTGAGTCATCTAGAACTATAAGACACTTTTGTAATCCAATGAACGGAATGGTCTTATCAGGCTTGATGGATAAGTAACTCTGAGTATCATCTGCATAGATATGGACATTTATACCATATAGACCCCTTGCAATGTTTACAAACAAACTATATGCGTGTAGCCCTGGTGCAATGCCCTTGTGTGTACATACTGCCAAGCTCAAACATGAAAAACAACGAAAAGCCTTTCACCTACTGATTGTGCTGTTATTTAAAGAAGCTAGCACTTACTACAGGTACGTACCTACCTGACCCGCATTCATTACAGGTTTGGCTTACAGACATGAAAAAATGGCCTAGCCTGCAGTGGCCCGACATTTACATGCACCTAGAAGGTCTACAAATCACTGGAATGTTGTTAATTTTGTGCTTTGTGGGGATGTCCAAGAAGTGCTGCACTAACATAGAATGTCAGACTATTATCGCTCACATTAATGTCATTTTATTAAATGTTTAGCTATAATATTTACTTAAGCAGCTATATTATGTCTGTTCATATCCATATATTACCACAGGACTTAATAGTCATAGATCTACTTAAATATAATCATATCTATCTGAAATAAAATGTGCACTGCATAGTCCTACATTTTTTTATTTTGGCCTCCATCTAGTTATCCCAGCTGATGGCACGTAGCCATTAAACCCATCTATATTTTTTTTATGGATGCTCGCCACCTGGTGTGGAGTAAAAAAGATGTGGATTGTCTTTACTTTGATTTGTACCTTCCACAGCACAGCAAGGTGGCATTTTAAGTGTAGAAAACGTTCTTAAGCCGCAGGTTTTTGCATTTTGCAAAGCTGTTTTGCCCTGACTGTGTGCATCACTCACATACGTCACTTGTAAAGCATCAAAGGTCTGATGATATGTTGTTTCAATACAGAAGCCTGAAGAACACCATGAATTTCACTGGTGTATGAAGAATACTCATCATTTAAATGAACACACTGAAATCTATCAGATAAATGAGGAATTATGGGGTGTGAGAGGGTCTGATGGTGTTTGGTGGTTTGATGGGGAAGGTTATGAAATCTTCATTTCAGCGTGGCATCAGCTAAACTGGATACATTCTGCCCTACAGACTGCAGTTTCTTGTAAACATAATAACAAACTGTTACTGAATGCAGTTGCCATGGCGACGAGTCAAACATCCTCTTCTTTTTCCTCTGATTAACAGAACGGTGGCTGTAGAGAGACACTCGGCATCTGTTTATCAGACCAGCAGCTTTTTCTTCTTCTGCACTTCCATCAGCGTCTGAAGAAGCCGTCGGCATTCCAGGCGGTACGTTAAAAAAACAAACGGTTGCGAAGCAGGTGACACACCTGCAGGCCACCGATTGGTCAGTTCATCATTACATGTTTAAACTTCTTCAGGAACCTGATGATAAGAATATGTGACAATTTTGTCTGCAGTTATATCCCAGCTCCTCTTCCTCCTGCTACTCCTCTTCTTCCTCCTTGGCTCCCCCAAGTGTCTCCGACCTCCTGTTCAGGATTAGCTGTTACTATGAGCGGCAGATCAACAACAGGTGAGGATCGAACCTGGAGCTTTTACACGATCTGGTCTCCAAACTCAATCACATGATCCCACTTCCTGTTTCTAGCAGAGCCAAAGACATGGACCAGTTGACCAATCAGCAGCCAGCCTCTATACCACATGAAGGTGAGAAATTTACTGTTGTTTGAGAACATCATATGGATGGACACATCCTTCCACATGATTCTTTAGGTTGTCATGACCCCAGGTGTCCAGATGATTCTTCTTCTCCCCTGTCTGAACTAGTTGCTTTTAAGCAGATACAACCTCCTCCAGCAGAGGGCGCAATTACAGAAGCTATGATGTGAGACACGTGTGTCCGCCACATTGTCCATCAGATAAATGAGTGTAGAGGTTTAACCTCCCTAGTTACATAATGTATTCTTTGAGTTTGACAATTTTGGGGACATGGACATGTCTAAATGGTAGTGAATGACATGGGGATAATTTACTGAATATGGAGACGCTGGACAGGTGTCCCCAGCATTGATTTTTAATGATCTGTGCCGCTCTGTGATTGTTTGTTTCCAATGTGTCCCAGGTTTGTGCGTGGACCCTCGCCTCCGACAGATCTACACAGATCCCCCCCTCATCCTGACTCCTCCTTTTGACCCTTCTGTGAAGGAGTACCGCACAGAAGTGACATTTGACACAGTGACTGTTCGGATCCGGCCAGAACCAGTTAGCACCGCCTGCAGGGTACACCTGGATGACCACGTAAGACTCAGGTAATTCCGACCCAGTTTAGGTGACCTCTGACTCTAAGGACACATCTTCAAAGCTTTTTCTCTTTAGGATGGCAAACTACCCGCTTGGCCTCGGGGATAGCAGGATCAGCATCCTGGTCACAGAGGAGGCTGAGCAGAAGCCGATCGTCGTGGCGATTTACACCATCCACGTGCATCGACATGTCCGACCGAGCCTGCCCATGTTCGGAGATCATGTGACATGCAGCTTCATTCAGGTGGGTCGGCTGGAAGTGGCTTTACTCATCCCAGTATTGCTTGTTCAAATAAACTAGTTAACACATTCAAAGGTCATATGGATTAGTTACTAAACCATAGCATATCTTGATTTATTACTAGTGACTAAATTTATTTATGGGGTTATAGAGATTCCTAGAACTGCTTCACTTCATGCATCTTCTATGCCTCTTAGAAGGGAGATATGCTAAATCCACTTTTTGTCCTTTAAATACATGTTTTTATGCACTTAAGTGTTTAGGAATGCAGAAAATATAAATGTATCCCCTCCTGATGCTGCACATCTATCTTTACATTCTTTTTGATAATATTTAACCCATGCTGACTACAACACGTATGTAGTAAAATCACAATCAAGACTTATTTATAGACCAATGAAAAATCAGGGAAAATGGCGGAAAACCTTTTACTTATTAAACCTCAGATGTCTGAGTGTCAGTGAATGCAGCATCAACATGTTTCTGTTTGACTTCATGTATTTTTGTTTGTACAATGCGAGTCGGGTCAGGTAGTCAGGAGAAGGACTAAGCATGCAGCTTCTACTTCCAGGAGAACAAACCGGAACATTTGGATGATGGAAGACTATCAGATCACTGGACGAAGGAGAACTCATTAAATCTGGTTCAGATCTGCTTCAGTAAACCTTCACCTGTTGTGTGGCATAACAGAGAAACTGCGTGAGGCCCCCCAGGTGGCCCCTGCACCTTTCAATTCTCTATGATCCACCTGATGGCCTCAGTTAGAGGAGAACACACTGAAGAGGGTAGGTGCTTCTTGTGGCTCAGGTGGAACAGGGGACCCATTGATGCAGTGAGTCCTTTGAAGTGAAGATGAGAGGACAGGTGTGTCCAGGTGAATACAGAGAAGTGTGTATTCAGGTGAGGTTGCAAAAAGGAACTCTGGTTTATTAAAGTTTATATGAGGTCACATGGTAGCAGGGACTCCGCCTATTTTCGTTTAGGATTATACAATCCCTGTCTGGTCTTTCAGGTCCTCTCTGGTCTTTCCAGGTCCTTTCTGGTCGTTCAAGTTCTCTCTGCTCTTTCAGGTCCTCTAATGTCTTTTATGTCCTATTCTGCTCTTTCAGGTCCTCTCTGGTCTTTCAGGTCCTCTCTGGTCTTTCAGGTCCTTTTTAGTCTTTCAGGTACCTTCTGGTCTTTTCCGGTTCTTTCTGGTCTTTTCAGGTTCTTTCTGGTCTTTCAGGTCTTCTCTGGTCTTTCAGGTCCTCTCTGGTATTTCATGTCCTTTCTGGTCCTGCAGATCTTGTCAGGTCTTTCGGGTCCTATTTAGTATTTAATGTCCTATCTGGTCTTTTAGGTCCTTTTCTGCTGTCTTATGTCCCCTCATGGTCTTTCAGGTCTTCTGTGGTTTTTTAGGTTCTTTTCTGGCCTTTCAGGTCTTCACCGGTCTTTCAGGTCTTATCTGCTCTTTCAGGTCATCTCTGGTCTTTTTAAGGTCCTTTTATGCTCTTTTAGGTCCTCTCTGGTCTTTCAGATCCTGTCAGGTCTTTTAGATCCTCTCTGGTCCTTTCAGGTCCTCCCCGGTGTTTCCCGGTCCTCT
The DNA here is from genome assembly GCA_037177335.1 of Kiunga ballochi. Lineage (NCBI taxonomy): Eukaryota > Metazoa > Chordata > Actinopteri > Atheriniformes > Pseudomugilidae > Kiunga > Kiunga ballochi. The sequence continues at coordinate 6,886 of JBAMIG010008503.1, read as the reverse complement.
CTGGTCCTTTGGTTCCTCTCTGGCTTTTTGGGTTCTTTCTGGGCTTATCAGGTCTTCTTTGTTCTTTCAGGTCCTCTCTGGTCTTGCAGATCCTGTCAGGTCTTTCAGGTCCTCTGGTATTTTATGTTCTCTGGTCTCTTAGGTCCTTTTCTGCTCTTTTAGGTCTTCTCTGGTCTTTCAGGTCATGTCTGGTCTTTTGAGTCTTCAAAACCAGATTGTGAGAGCATTTTTGTGGTTAAATCGAGTGGAAATCTCCGATAGACCAGGTTTGTGGGTCTATGTTACTCACATGGCCTGACTTATTACACGTCTCTTTGGAAACGGAGCTTAACAGAATTTATTGTTCCGGGAAAGTAATGGTTTCCCGTTGCCATGGAAACCGATTAAGACAATTTCAGGTTCAGTATTTGAACCGTCACTTCTTCCTCCGCTTGTGTTTCCTCACGGTGGATCAGATGAGAGGCGTTCCGGGCAACGTGGCGTCGGCTCGGCTGAAACGGCCGCTTGTTGTGAAATGAAAGCCTGGCGGTGCGTTTGGTGTCCCGCCGTCCGTCCCAATTCCACCGTTTACTCTGAGCTCAGGTACGAACAAGAAAATCCCTGTTAAGTTTTCTTGTCGCACTTTGTTGCGAGCTGAGACGCCGGCGTGAGGAATGTGACGCTGCCACGAGGAAACCTGCGGCACAAAAAGAAAAAGTCGAAGAGTGTTTGACAGGACGTGGAGGACGGCTGTCGCTGTGAAGATGGCATGAAAGATCCCAAGGGCCCCCGAACTCACCTGGAGGGTTCATCTGACCTCTGACCTTTGAGATGATCAAGGTGATGGAACAGAGGAGGAGATGAAGGAGGAGGAGAAGCTTTCATTCAAAAAAATGGTGAAGCTGATGAAAAAGTGAAGTCTGTACTTCTTATCAGGCCATATTACCATGGTAACTCATGCTGAATGACTGACCGGCTCCACAGCAGGTTATGTTCTGGATTACAGATCAACCAGTATAAAAGCCTTTCCTCCCAACCAATCAGAGCTCTTGGAAAATGCCCCGGTCATTCTGATGCCGTTGATGAGCAGATCATGAGAGAGTTTAGGAGAGGAATGTTTGTTGGATGAAGATGCATCATGATTTGTATCACTGAGCTCCGAAAGACGTTTCTGTTGAATGTCACTGTTTATCAGCACTAGCTTGGTAACATTGCAGAACCAGAACCATGAACATAATCACTGGTCAGAGTCCAGAGCCTAGAAAAGAACCAGGCCCCAAAGACCAGATACAGAACCACAGTCCTCCACTTTACTAGCTGTCCCCCATCCTACCAGTCGTCCTCCACACTACCAGCTGTCCCCCTTCCTACCAGCCATTCCTTTTCCTACCAGCCGTCCCCCATCCTTCCAGCCTTCCCCCATCTTTCCAGCCGTCCCCCATCCTACCAGCCGTACGCCACTCTACCAGCGGTCCCCCATCCTACCAGCTGTCCTTTTTCCTACCACCTGTCTCCCATCCTACCAACTGTCCTGCACCCTACCTGTTGTTCCATCTCCTGTCTTTGTTTCAGGATTGTGGTCTTCTTGTCCAGCCTGGTGTCTCCTGTGGTCTTCAGCCTCACATCACATCTCAGAGTCCATTTCAGAGATGCAGCTCTGGACATGTCCCAGGTCTGAGGTTTCACCTGCACCCTTTGGTCATAGCATTATCTATTTTTCTGTCTCGTATGTCTCCATCTCTAATGTCTCCTGCTGTCTCTTCAGGTCAGTGGGTGGTTCCATGTCTCAGCTGTTCTGACAACAGAACATGCGATTGGAGAGAGGTTGCCTGGCAACCAGATGGCTGTTACCACCCGGTGGTGCCTCACCCCCTGCTGCAGGAATGTATGAGTGACAGGAAGGTGGGGTCAGCTTTTCTGTTGTCTCTGACAGGGTTGGTCCCTGTCCCAAATGAGACGGCTCACCTGTGATTGCTGCTCCTTAGGTTTTGTTCATCGGAGACTCGACCAATCGCGGGATGATGTACTTCCTGATGGAGCGGGTCAACTCCAGTCTGGAGGACTGGGGAAAAGCTCACGACACACTGGTCTACCATAACCTGAACAGAGGACGGACTCAGGTCAGCTACTCGTATTATCCTCAGTTCTGGTTGGACAGAGAGCGGCGGCCGACGTTGAGGGAGGCACTGCAGCAGCTGCTTGCCAGGTGAGAGGAAGTTACTTGACAGGTGGAGGAGGAGACACATGCTGCCTCTCATCCTCTGTTTAAATCTGTACAGGTCACGACCCCTGGACAATTCTAATATGACCGTTCTGGTGGTGGGTGGAGTCCAGTGGCTTAACACCAACCACCTGAGGACAGTCAAGGAAGTGTTGGACAGGTAAGAATCATTGACACACAGGTCTCCATCCAGCAGAGGACGTCGCAATAAGGATTTTAGTCTTCATTCTTCTCTTCTTCCTTAGAGAGTCTCTGGATAATATCCTGGTGGTGGTGAAGTCTTTGGGTCTGGGCTTCCACCTTCCTGTGGACGGGGTCCGGTCTCTGAGTTTGGTGGGTCTGTCTCCTGCTGTCATTTAAAAGCAGATCCACATTGGAGGTTCTCAGACCTGGTCATGTTCTTCTCTTCCAGGTGGAGATACAAAATTTGTTCAGAGAGAACGGAAATATTGTTGCCGCTGCAAAGCATCATGGGTACGAAGTCATCGACACGTTCAGCATTACAATGGGTCGATACAAAGAGTTCCTGCAGGGACGATGTGCCTGCCACTTCCACGAGGTAACCGAACAATCTGCTGCTTCATACCCAAAACCAGCTGACTCATCCAAAAGGTCTCATAATTTATTCTAAAAATCAGCTGATTAATATCCCAAATCTGCTGATTCATCTTATAAAGTCAACTCATTACCGCAAAAATCATTAAAAACCTTCAATATCCCCTAAATCAGCTGATTTAACATTCTGCTGCGTGTTCCGGTTACCAAAATAAAGTTCCAGCTCCCCGAACAGACATTTTTATTTCTGAAACAAACTTGGTAGTTTGGCCAAAATTTCCTCAGAATAATTTATCCTTTTTTTATTATTATTTATTTATTTATTTTTATAAATAAAAACATTTACAATTCTCAATGAGAGATTTCAGTTTGCAGCTTTGAGTCCCAGGCTACCTGCCTCAATCCATATCTTTGTCCTCCCAGGTGGAGAAGTCCAAGTCCATGAGGACAGCCCATGTCTCACAATCTTTCACCAAATGGCCCGGACAAGCCGGACCCAGACCTGCCAGAGTAGGATCAGATTTCCAGTACATCGTGCCGGACACGGACCAGGAAACAAGGTCCAATCCCCAAGGCTATCACGTTAGAGGACCAGTGAACCAGGTTTACTCAGAGATCCTGCTGAGTCGCCTGTGTCCTGCAGTCAGGGGCAGAGGCAGCAGGTGAGGCTCACCTGGTTCCAGAAGGAGAACAACAATGAAACTCCAGCAGAAGGATGGCGGAAAACTCAGAAGGTTGAATAAGGAATGACGGTTGATGACTTGATTTTATTGTAATAAAAACACTGAACGTGTTTCCAAAACGTGAACGTTAAGAAATATCACGTTTTATCCAAATACTACAGGTAATCTGATTACTACAGGAAACCCTATTACCTGTAATGACCCAAACGAATTACCTAGTAAGGATTGAGACTACCCAGTAGTAACCGGATTACCTGTTAAGGATTGAGGCTAGCCAGTGGTAATTAGATTACCTGGTAAGGATCCAACTACACAGTAGCAATCAGATCACCTGGTAAGAACGTGACTACCAAGTAGTAATCTGATTACCTGGTAAAATTGAGACTCTAATCTGTAATGATCAATTATACATTAGTAATAGGATTAATAGGGATGTGTGTATCCTGTTTCGATCAGCTGATCAAAAAAGGGTTTAAACTTCTGAAGACCAGTTAAAGTGTTAACTACCATATACCAGTTTCCAACATTAATACATATTACATATTCTAACAGCTGTCTTTTATAGTAGTACATAGTTACGTCTGAATAATACCAGCACTATCTAATAATACCAGGACTAGCACTGTTGTTGACTAATTATGCATTTCACTAGCCACCAACATACTAGTATTTTAGGAAAAATAACTTAATTTATGTTAAATTATTTGCCACAAAAACTATTTTGTTATTACTAACTAGAATCTGGTTGACTTAAGTCTTGTATACACAAACTAGTAGGCAGTATGCCCCATAATACCTAACTGGCCCTTTAATACAGTAGTCTCTTAACCATTTAAGGTATGGTTTTATAGTTTAGTCTTTTATACTTGCTAATGTGGTGAACTGTCCAATCACAGGAGGCCTCCTGGAGGTTCTGCTGTCAGCATCTGAGCCGCGATTGGTTGCCTCCTCAAACCGAGGCTGTTGATTCGTGTGTTGGATCTTTTCAGAACCGAATCCCGGATGAAAACCGGGTTTAACCAGAACTATTGGTTGATATATTTTTCTACAGATGTTTATTTTGTTTTTCTGAACTTGTATAAAATATATTTATATAAATTTTGTTCTATATGTGTTAATAAAGTTGGAATGATTCGGGTTTTTAGTCTTGTTTCTCCATCAGCAGGTTTTAATATTCACAACGTCTCGGATCCATTCGACCAATTACAGTCTGGCTTTGACGTCAACACCCGCGTTGGTCCAATAAGGATTGTCCTGGACGCGGACTGGTCCAGTCTGCAACTTCTCTGTCCCACTGAGTGAGAAACTTTGTAGGGTCAGAGAGCACGCTCAGGGCCGAAACTAGAACGCACGAGGATCAGAATCAATAAGCGCATTGCGGGACCGGGTTTGAGCATGAGACAGAGGCTCCTCGTGGGCCGATGAGGAGGGATGGAGACCCGGAGCTGCATGTGGACTCTGCTGCTGATCTCCTTTTGTCCGCTGCGCGGCCGGACCAGCTGGGTGTAAGTATCGGACCCGGACCAGGAGCGGTTTGGACCGCATACTCACCGCATACGGCAGATGAAAATTAAGTTTTTTTTTCTGTTTTTATAAGTGACAGTTGTTTTTTTCCCCTCTCTCCTTTGGAATAAAGCGCGCGCCCTACAGGAATACCTATGCGCACGTAGGCTGTGTAAGCGCACTAATTTGTAGGCAACCTGCTCAGGTAGGCCGAACCGGATTGTGCACGAGCTTCGGGTTCCAATTTCTGCGAACGTAAATAGCCTAAAATGTTGTTTGTTTGTTTGTTTTTTTTAACTGAGAACACCTAAGAAAATTAAACGCGCAGACGACACGTACGCTACCATTATCCAGGAACTGGTTCTGCTTAGAGCAGACAGACCGAGACCCTATTCAGATATAGGGCCTAATGAAAATAAATTAAATAGAAATAAATAAATCTTTATAGCCTATTTTCTAGTGATTTAATCTACTCGCGCGTGCAGGTGAGGCCAGGTCAACTCAAACAGGCCTGAGATCACAGTCCGGTTCCGGTCTAACTCCGTGAACAGAAGCCGTTTGATATGTTCACGTGGTTTGATCTTAAGTGGTCGCACGCGCACCGCTTTCATGCAATTTATTTAGAAAATTTAATAACGCAAATGTCGCGCAGCTGCACGTCACTCGCGCGCACGTAAAAGCTGTAATTTAATATAGCCTAACAAAACAACCTGAAGACTAGTTTTCACAACACTATTCTATTTTTTGTATTAGTTTAAAAATTTTCCTTTTAGAAGTTATATTAAAAACTAAAAAAAATAGCCTAGACTAAAACATAAAAAAATAAGATAGCCTCTTATTTTGTTTCTCACTCTTCGAACCTCCACCCCGAGCCTTCCCTGCTCTTTCCCCGCTAACGTAGCTGCCTTTCTTCACAGGTGGCTGGGTGCGACCTCCGCAGGAGTCCCGGAGAAACTGAGCTGCTCTGACGTCCCTCTGAGCAGCCGCCAGCGCGAGCTCTGCCGCCGAAAACCATTCCTGCTGCCCAGCGTGCGTGAGGGAGCGCGGCTCGCGGTGACCGAGTGTCACAGCCAGTTCAGGCACGAGCGCTGGAACTGCTCCACGTCAAAAGAGCTGAACGTGTTTGGACACGAGCTCACGAGCGGTAAGTGTTGCTATGGTGGACTGGAAAGTGAGGACAAAAAGGACAAAATAGTAGACAGGGTGGTGGGACCGGACAGTCGAGCAGAACTCGGACAATATACTGGAAATATGGTGGACAGTATAGTGGGAATGGGGACAGGATGGTAGACCTGAAGGGGACAGACGATTATAAAAACCAGACTGAATGGTCTCTAACTAGTGCTGGGCTCCAGCTGCTCTGAATTGGAATAAGTGTAGATGATGGACAGATGATGGACTCGTGCCACCTTTAGGTTTTATAGCACAAAAAAAAGAGAAAAAAACAGAAGCTGAATCACGACTCCAGAGGGGATGAAAAAATTTACAGACTAAAGACTAAATTATGTGAAATAGACACATTCTTTAGAGGGACACATTTCTGGAACAAACTGGAGCCTTACATCGTTTAAAAACAACCTTGAGCTATACCTTTAAAAACACTTCAACACTGAACAGCTGTTTTTCCATCTAATGGTCCTGGTTTTTAGGAGGGAGTTACATGCCCCCCCCTCCTCCTCCTCCTCCTGTGGTCTCACCACTTATGGGATGTTGAGGTCAGGTGCAGGTGTGAGCTGGCTTTAGGGACATTGAATCTCACCTCTCTGGTGGGGATGGAGCCTGAGCTGGTGCGTGAGGTTGAGCGGTTCAGACTAGATATACAGAACTGTCTCAGAAAATTAGAATATTGTGAAAAAGTTCTTTATTTTCTGTAATGCAATTAAAAAACATGAAATGCCATACATTCTGGATTCAGTACAAATCAACTGAAATATTGCAAGCCTTT
>JBAMIG010008149.1:0-13389 GCA_037177335.1 Kiunga ballochi | reverse complement strand
GAGTAAATTACGAAGGAGCAAATAATCGACCTGGGTCATTTTTGTGATCGTTGAAAACCCATATCGTAATCGTAATTGAAATTCAATTAATCGCCCTGCCCTACATGGCGTTACATTTGTTTTCCCTCTTTGTAGATTAAATAAAAGGATAGGTGAAGAAGGGGAGGCTAAATGATTCCCACCCCTTACAACACAGTAACCTTTTCATGCTGTTGCAGGTTTTTTTTAAGCCGCTAGATAAAAAGGTGTCTTAATTGCCCCCTTTAAAATCATGAGCTACAATTTTCTAAGTAAGAACAAGAAGCTTTTTGTATTGGTCTCATGGAATGAAATCAGATTTACAAAACTCGAGTACTGAAGACATATTGATTTTTCCATTAAATACACTTTCACCTGAGAGGTTGCAGCTCACTGCAAAATTGCATCTGATTCAATTTTTCATTGGTGTTCTTAGGAAGGATCGGGGTGTTGGAAAAGGTCACAATCAGTACTGGGTTAAGGTCAACCAATTCTCTTTTAAGACACCTGGGAATAAAAAAAAAGGTTACGCTCTGCTCCCACCAAGGAAGACAGAGCAGAAAAGTGACACTGTTGAAATGTGGCACCATTCAGGGGACACGAAACAAACCAAACTGTTTTTGACACAACACACAGCGAGTCGATGTCACCGCTTGAAATGAGAAAACAGGAAACCAGCTCTCTCTCTCAGGACGTTCACTTTGTCACAGCCAAAATCTCCCGCCGTATCACTTCATCTTCTGACAAATAAAAACAGTACACACTAAAGGTTTAATACACAAGTTATACAAGCTGCATCACACACACTTAATTTATTTATATACACTACCAGTCAAATATTTGGATGCATTTTCTCAATAAACCCAATGGGAAGTGTGTCCAGACTGTTGACTGGTAGTAATACTAATATATATATATAAAATAAACTGGCTCATAAGGCTCATTTCTTGTAAGCATGCTGTTTACCTTAGATTATGTTCCTCACACTGTAATGTTAACGGGTCTGACCTTAGGTGAACCAAACGCTAATGCAAATGTTGGCATCCAAAAAGCCACAGCTGAAATAATCCTGATATCACATCAGCTTTCAAGACAAGACACATTTGTTTTTAACGTTAGTGAATTTTTAATACATTTAACTTGACTTAAAAGTTTTTATGGATTCCAGCTCCATGTGAGCCATCATCAGGCTTTCAGACATAGCTGCAAGTGTCTGATGTTTACTGGTAAATGGCTGCTACTACAATTAATTTTAATCTAGTACTAATTTACCAATGGAAAAACAAGCACAGATTCAAATCAGTTTCCTTAATTCTGTATTGTATTTTATGTAATATGATCAAAATGAAATAAAATGCTTAAAGACATTTCTCACACTGTATAAACTAAACACATGGTGGGTAAAGGTTTTTTGTTTAGTCTTTGTGGAAACAACACTTCATGGCAATAAATCTTATACCTGTTAGAAGGTTTGTTTATTCCCATTTAAAACTGGGTCACATTTGTAATTGTTGTAAAAAATAAGAATTAAATACAATAAAATACTCCCTGAAGTGGTATTACTGTCTGTTCATGGAGTTCTCCGCCAGAGCTGCAGAGATATTTTAGTCATGTGAGGTTTGTCTGTGAGGCCAAACTTGGACCAGTTCCTTCCGTTAGAGCTGCATCTATTCTCATCTTTAATAAACACGTCCCAGGGACTAAAGCTCTTCCAGCACACATACAAGGCAGAAACACATATTGAGTTAAGGAATCACTTGCTTTTAAAAGGCGGGGGAGAGAGTGGTAGCTACTGCGTATTCAGAGAAACAAATTGCACAACAGAAAATTCACTTCAATGCATATCAAATGAAGATGTGCCATACATCCACAAGATATGCATTTACTGTTTTCAAAGCTAAATAGAGTTTAAATCTGGCAGCATTATGTACCTGTCCTTACTGGTCAAATTGGATCCCAGTTTGCTCTTGAAAATAATTTTTTTTTTTTTTTTTTTTAAAGTAAGGGGGGAGGGGGGGAACAACTAGGCAACCTGCTGTAGCAGAACTGTGCAATATAATAAATCCCGTGTTTGTGGAGCGTTAGATTTAGTTATTGTTCAGATGTGTTAGTCTTTCTGGCTCTACTACTAACAAAGAAAAGACATCAGAACAGCCTGGAAAGCATTTTTATTAAAAACATTGATGAATTTTAAGAGCGTTAAGAAAAAAAATGGAGGGAAAAGGAACATTTTCAGCTGGTACGGCTGCACAGCTAAAAATCTGACATTAGCTCACGTTTCCCCAGACCAAGTTCCAACTAATCACAATCTGACATATTATTGACTATGAGACTGTAACATACTTTGTCATTGTAGCAGTAAATTAATCTGTTTCGTAGCATTAGCGACATGTCATTTTACTGGAACAAAATCCATCTTCCAGTGCTTTTAATGCTTAATACTTGTCATTTACTTAACTCATTGGTTGCCAGGCATTATAGCAGATGGTTGGCCAGTGAGTTTATCTCAATGTTTTGCTGTTTATTACCGGTTTTCTGTAAAGCATCATATAATTCAGGGAATTATTGCTGTAATATTCTGCTTTATAGGCAGGATATTACTTCACACATTAAACTTTTAACTCTGAACTGAATATTTTTTTTAATTTACTATAGTTAACACAAATGTGTGTAACATAAATTATGTGGTTAATAAAAGGAGCAAAGGGAGGAGTTGTCTTTCAGTTACAGCCTGAGGGCACAACATTTAGCTCCTGCACTGAACGTCTTTTAGCATGACGTTAGCTTACTGTGCTAACATTCATATTCTGTCTTAACAGCATAACGTACTGGCATTTCCATACTGAATTGTGGTTTTGTCACTTTGCCATTTTCTCCCACATCAGTATTTTGTTTACAAAACTTTGTCCGCTGTCTAACATCGGTCATCAATACCTATGGAGAAACGACAGCAACCCCTTTCCAAAATGAAAGTGGAAGCCATTTATACAAGCTGTAATTATGGATTTAATCCCATTTTTAGTTCATGTTTTGATTTCCAATAAAGTTCAAACAGTTATTACCATTGCTTTATAAACAACCAGATCAATTTGAAAATATTAGTGCAGTTTAAACCAGATCTGAACAATAATAAAAGCTTTTAAAAAGTAAATAAATCAAACCAGCACTGCATAAGGTTTTAAACTCTGCAGAAACACAAAGACTGCTATAATTAGAAAATTGAACTGTAAATGTTATAAAACAAGAAACAGTCATCATTCCTGATATCGAGAAGATAAACTGGAAATTCAGTAATTCATCACATTAAACCATGGAAATCTTTTACCTGCAGGTATTTTTTTTACTGCAAACAGAAGAAAAATAATCCCAGCAGGAGGAGCTGATTCAGTTAAATAACAGACAGAACTCATAAGACACCCACTGTGATATGTGAAGTCAAAGGCGGGATAGCAGAGGTTGAATGATTTCTCATTGGATCACACAGAGACTGAAAAAAAGACAAGTGGAAGCAATCTGACCCGACAGCTGATGATTAGACTGACAGGCCACACTGCACGTTTTTATGCATAGTTTTTATTTGTACTATAGTGAAAGCCAGGCTCAGATCTCCCACATGCACACAATACAGAGAATATACTGTATATGAGGTTGTTTTTATAAAGTTGATAAAAAAAGTTAAAGTTATACAGACTTACAGTCCTTGGACAGATCAAGCATTTCTCTTTAATATGAATTATTAACAACGACCAGCAAAGACCAAACATTCAATATGTCTCTTCAGCATCAACACCTCAGATGTTAATAAAAAGAGAAAATATTTCTGGATGTTCTATAGTGAGGGCTACCGACCATCTGGTGAAAAAAGCTCAGTTATAGAAGAAGAAATACTTTATGAAACCATCATAATGTTTTCCAAGGATGAATGTTTGTTCGAAGCATTATTGAGCTGGAGCAGGTTATAAAAGAAACTTGGGATTAAGCTGAATTGGTAGGGAATGAAAGGGATACGTAGTAGGTTACTACAGTGGCCTCACAGCAAGAAGGTTGCTGGTTCCTCAGCTGGGGGAGGTCTGACCAGTAAGTTTGCATGTTCTCCCCGTGTCAGTGTGGGGTTCTTTCTGGATACTTCCTCCCACAGTCCAAAGACATACACCTTGGGGATAGGCTGATTGGAGACTCTAAATCACGTGTCTCAAACTCTGGTCATCGAGGGTATCCAGCAAGTTTTGGTGTTTACCTGGACTAACACACCTGATGCAAATAAAAATGGATCCAACTGTTTCTTGTCTACCTATTAAGTAATTACGGTCATCTGTGTCAGGGCATGGAGACAACAAAAGCCTGCTGGATACCGGCCCTTGAGGACCTTAGTTTTACACCCCTGCTCTAAATTGCCCATAGGAGTGAGTTTGAGTGTGTGTGGTTGTTTATCTCTCAGTGTTAGCCCTGTGATGGACTGGCGACATGTCCAGGGTGTACCCCGCCTCTCACCTGATGTCAACTAGGATTGGCCCCTTCGACCCTGCGGGAACAAGTGGTGGATAATGGCTGAATGGTAGAAAATGATTTAGGATTTTAGGAAAAGGTTCCAGTCTGGTGGAACTCGGATGGGGTCCTTTGCTTTTATCTCCTGTTCTGACTGGTACACGTCACTGTCAAGTTTCACGTAACAAGGATGAGAATCAGCAATTCCAATTTCAAAACCATGATCTCAGCTGGAAAAGGATTGAGTGTCCTTTCCTGGTCAGGAATGAGATCCTAGAGCAGTTCCAAGTATCTTGGAGTTTTGTTATTGGGTGAAGGATTATGAGAGGTGGATCAGTGAGGTCCAAAGTAACTGGTCTGATGTGAAGATTGAGATCACAGAAACAATGTGGTAAAAGGATTTAACTCAACTCTAGAGACCAGATGGGAAGCTTAGTCATCCAAGAGCATCTTCCTCTTGACTCATCATTTCCTCAAATAAAGTAGAAACCAATGAGGCATCTGCTTGAGATGCTTACTCAACACCAATAGTGGGATCTCCATCTACAACTGACTGGAAAAAGGCCCCAAGAAGGAGGCCCACACTGAGGAGACACACTGGAAGGATATCTTTAGGTTAGGAACGCCTTGCGATTCTTGTAATAGGCTGGAAGGTATGGCTAGTTCAAGGGCAGTCTGGCACCGAATGGATGGATGGATAGATTTAATATTAAATAATAAAATTCATAAACACGCTTAAAATCCATCACATATTTGGAAATTCTGCACCAAAATTTGACAAGAGCCAAAATCACTTGATGAAATGTGCAAAAAGCATTGCACTTCCTATGGTCTGCTGTGAATTTTAAAAAGGCATCTGGATAGCATGTGTGTCACATCGGCCTTTATCTCAGGTAGCCGATAATTAAAATCAAAAAGTTCTCACAAGGGTGAAAAATATATTCTCCCCTGAAACCAGTCTAACACTATGTGCAGGGCTAGAAATGGTCACAACGCTGCAAACGCTCAGTCTAAGTCTCTTAGAACTGCATTACAGAAACTACTGAAAATATTCCTCAGATCATAAGAGATTACTACTATTACCATTTCTAGTAACAGTTTTAGCCCAGTTGCAAATAAATGCCAAATAAAGTGTGCAGATAAGACACACGCACAAATTACATTTAAGGTTCATCTATAGAGAAACAAGGATGACAAAATAATCCAACATTTGTTTGTAGAAACACTCGCTCCTAGAGAGAAGCTGCAAATTGGACCATTATATCTCAGCTGTTTACAGCATTCATAGCTCTGTCTGGCACCAGTGGGAGTAGGTAAAGTGCACTTTACAGTTCAAACAGGTGGGGCGGAGAGAGAACCGGCACAGAAGAGGAAACTCACAAAGTGTTCAGTGATTTCTCTTCTCTAGGAAATAATCATTCTTGACTCCCATCCCTGCACATGGCACGTTCCTGGCTCACTGCAAATGAAGCCACACTACGAGTACACAGCAGTTTGTTCATCCTCTAGAGTGGAGCAAACACGTTAAACTGAAACATGAAGGCTTCCACCAGGTCCCACCACATTTGTCTAATTTTGTGGCATAGCTTCAAAGTGCTGCTGAAAACAATGTGATAGTTTTCCCCGTTACATGGCGCCTGATCCAGGCGTCACACGTCCAGAGTTTCATTATTCCTCTCGCTTCAGACATAAAGTCTGCCTTTACTTGTGTAGAAGTCATTTAAACATCTGACATACGCTCAGCTGTAAACATATTTGTGATTCCATGTTTTCAAACATGTTCTCTAATTACTTGTACACCCAAATTTCTCTGCTACAGCTTAAAGTTAGGAATAATTTGTCCTTAAAAGATTTGATCTAGATCTGTAAGTCAGCTTGTTGTTTCTGGAAGCGTGAGCAGCTCAGTGGCAGCTTTATTCACTGTCCACAACCTGCAGCACAAAGACAGCCAGTTGAAAAATGTGAAATACTGACCAAAAGGGCTTTTAAACAATGAAAAAAAAAGTGTTTTTACACAACTTAATTTTCACAAATCCCATCCTGGAGATATTAAAAACAAATTTGGCCATTTTGAAATATTGAAAATTGACAAAAGAAAAATAAATATTGGATTAAAGAAAAAAATCCAATAAAAACCAGCTCTCATTTTAACCATTTAACCCATTTTAGACCAGTACAACACATACTAAATACAGTTTGAGATATTTGGGATCATCTTTGATAAAAACATTTGCTCTAAAACCTGTTTAACACCATAATCTTGTTTTCTGCCCCTAATGGACATCTGACTTAAAGCTTACAGCAAAACAACTTTGACAAATCACACAGCAATAATTGGTATTAAAAAACAGTTAAAGTAAAAAAAAAACACTTTGTAATTTTGTACATGTTCAAGCCATAAAAGAGTTAAATGCAACTTGTACATACAAGCTTACAAAATAAAAGGGCCTGAATTATTTCACCATTTTTGCTGTTTTTGTTAACGTTTGTAATCTTATGACTCAAATATCAGCATGCATTCATTTCCATCTAGCTGTAGAGTGAATTTGAAGACTATTCCACATGGTGGCTCAACAGATGAGTTTCTGTATAAGATCATCACAGAGGTCCATGCACAGCTGGGTGCAAAAGCTGTACTCGACTTGCATCATTTGGCCCAGCCTACCTAAACAGATGGAAAATGTCCAAAATTCCAAAGTGATTGCAACCCATTGCCCAGAGCAGATGAAGATTGTGGATCCAGGCCAGCATGAGAGCAGACTGAGGTCCTGTGAGCCCCAAAAGGCTGCAAAGTCCAAAACTTAAAGTCAGATTTCAACAATGAATGGCAAAGTTGTGCAACACTTGACATTCTCAGTAATGATCATCAAGACATGCAATTACTCAGAATGTGACAGCTAGCCTGCCTGAATGGCACCATTTATATAAACTACTGTCATGCCACATACTTCACTACATTTTGTGAGGAAAATATTTTGCAATCTTCAAATATGCTGAAAAATTAATTCTGACACCATGCAGACAATAAACTTAAGGAGTTCTGTCACCCTAGATGCAACTGAGTTTGCTAGATGGAAGCTACAAATGAGGAGGGGGAAAAAAAGGACCAAAAACATTAAATCAGTGTTGGGCTTGGGTAGAGCAAACTTGCACCAGTGACCCAAAAGGCTACTTCGTTTACTCAATGAGGAAGAAAGCTGAACTGTCCAGAGCAGGCATGGTAAGGACAAGCAAGCGGAAAATAAGGAAAACCTTTCAGGCTCATCAGTTTAGTCTGCAACACATTTTGTTCATGCTAGCAGCAGTGAGTACAACATATAGGCAGAATTCAAGCTTGCTTTTTCAGATGAGAATGATTTTTTAAAAAAGAAGATCATTGTGAAGTTTCCATCAAGCTGAGATTAATCTCCTCCCATCCAAAACCGGTTTCAGGGAAGACCATGCTAAACCACATACTCCCTCCGTCACAAAAAAAAAGTCTGGGAGCTGAACTGGTCAGCAGTCCAGACTTTTTACCCATTTAGAGCACCATAAAACCAGTCATTAGTCAAAGGGGGTCCAGGATGTTAGAATCTAGAGTTTTGAATCAAACCAGAATGGGAGAACAAGAGCATAAACTCCAGCAAGTGGTCTCCTTAGCTCCCAGACATGTAGCCTACAGATAACTGTTGAAGAGGAGATGCTACAGCAGGTTCCATTTTTGACATGCTGCCATAAAATTAAGCAGAGCTAAAAATTGTAAAATGTCTGAGATTGAACCAGCGTTGGAAAGATGTGCATATTAGCACCAGAAATGGTCTACTTGTTGGTCTTCCCAAAAATAAGAGGATAGACACAGTAATGGATTTTTAATAACAGTAACCAACATCATGCATGAAGCAAACAAACACAGGAAGTTATGAAATCTTGTGTTGGTTTTGTGGCAAAACAGCTACACATGACTGTGTTGTTAGCATTTAGCATAATGTTAGCAATTTGGTTTTACGAATACCACTAGCGACATGTATAATATGCAGGGCTAAAGTTTCCAGAGTCAGCATGAAAGCTATCAAATTTTAAACTAGCAAGCTAAAATGAATTCTGGTTTTTATTAAAGGTAAATAGTTTGTTGTCTTTGTTGGAAATGTGCAATGAACCACAGTAACAACACTTGGATTTTTGGCTCGTTTCTGTGAAATTCTGCCTTTGCCAAACATGGAAAGTTAAGATTTGCTGTCATGGATGACCAGTCCTCATCCCTTGTGGAAAACCTTCACTCCAAATCCAATTCAGTTCTTTTAATAAAATGTATCTACTCTAACAGTTCAGTGTGAATAATTTATGTGTAAACCACCAACCAGATTTTTTATCTGTCCAAATATTACAGGAATTACGGTACAGACACTCCCGCTACAAATGTGTGACGACCCTCTGAATCTTGCGTGTGATTAAACGGTCGTAGCACGGGGGTTCAGTGTTCTACCATAATGACAACTATGTAGCTCAGTGCTTCTCAATTATTTTCTATTACCCCCCCCCCCCTAGCAAGTAGAAAAAAAATTCGTTAAAGGGTCAAATAAATTTTAGTTAAAAGGGTCAAATAAAGTTCTTAGATTTAAAAAATGAGATGTCTCTGCCCAGTTACTCTTAATTCAGGCATTAAGGGGTTAATATGCCTTGCAATAAAAATACTGGTATCTAATCAGTATCAGCAGGTACCAAACCCAGGTATCAGAATAGAAAAAAAGGGATAAACACACCATATCATAACGTCATAAATTACACTAGGACTTAAATACAAGTCTTAGATTGGCAAGTTATTGCTTTACATTCATTTATTTACATTTTACACAGCATCGTGATATGTTAGCTTGTGCCAAAGCCCTTTAGATACAGCCAACATATGAACCTAATTTTAAACGACAGTTTTATTGGCTTAATTTTAGTCTAAACAACAAACCTCATTAGTTCACTAAAAGAAGAAGTCAAAGGCAAGTGAGATGACAAACATTATAAATACTTCCTACACATGGAGCGTTATTGCCACAGGGGACCAAACAAACCACACATTGGGACATAAAACT
Organism: Kiunga ballochi; assembly: GCA_037177335.1. Lineage (NCBI taxonomy): Eukaryota > Metazoa > Chordata > Actinopteri > Atheriniformes > Pseudomugilidae > Kiunga > Kiunga ballochi. The sequence goes on along the minus strand of JBAMIG010008149.1, from coordinate 3,823 downwards.
GTGTAATGGAGTTAAGATTTTAATCCACAGAACTGTAAGATACATTTTTAGTCAAACACTTTAATTCTACGTAGATAAATTATGCGTAAAACCACAGTAAGTCAAGGTTAACTGCTCTTAATCAGACTTGACATCGCGCAGCTGATTAGGATGATTAGGATGTGGTTGGTTTTCCTCTGATGCACACTGATCATTTTGTCTGGCAAATTTAGGCCCTTATTTGTTTTGCATTCAAGAATACAAAATACAGAACACAGTGAAGTCTAACAAGGAGCCGTCACTTCACAAAGCATCTTCCTGCTGCCTCCGTCTCTCCTTCAGATGCTGAGATGACATTTGAGTTGCTTGGCTCTAGATAAAGCTCAACTTTCCAAAACACTGATAACCTTGAGAAACATCACAGCTGTCAGGCGACACACACACACACACACACACACGATATATTGCTCGTAGCTAAAGCTCAACTCACTCAAGCAGAAACATTTTTTTGTCAAGCTCAATTATATAAAAAGACCATCTTCACACTGTACTTTCCATGTAGGATTTTATCTATTTACAGCGTCCAGAACCAATCAAACCTCCGCTCCATCACATCAGTTTAACATTGACAAACCCCTCCTCACTCCTGATTTGAATTTCGAGCTTCAGCAAGAGCTGGAGGTTGTTAATGGTAATAAAGTCAAAGAAAAAACAAACAAAAAGAGAAACAAAACAGCACGTTTGACTCCAGAGCCTGATCAGTAATGTTTTTAGGGATTTTAAATTGCAACGGATGTTGTGTTTTTTACGTTACACTATGCCTAATCCAAGGTTTTACACCTGCAGAATCCACAGATAATTTATGCCATTTTTTTGTGTTGCAGACATTTAATAATCAAGTGAAAGCTAAACTTAGATGTGAAGGCACATCAAATTAAAATCTAACACCTAAAAACAGACAAATTATTAAACCTTTAAAGCCCATCCTGAGAAAATCTGATTATCAAACATCCAATTATTAAAATCTGAAAACTTTATTGGAACATTTAACTCCATCCAACACATTTGGTATATTTACTATAATTACTATGTAATAGTGACATTTATTACAGTGTAGTCTTCTGTTCCTGGTGCAGGAGACCAGTATCATATGGTGAACAACTGGGTTTAAATAGTTTCTGCCATTAGGTGATGCAAAATATTTATATGAACTAAATATGATACATTAAACCTTTAAAGGGTTCAATATGCTGATGAGATCATATTTGGAGTGGATGTGCAGATAATTTGTCGCTAATACACCTTAAAAAAAACCCATCATGGATCAATTTAAGCTGCGATACGACTCAGACATGTGGAAGGTGTTAATTCAATGCTCACTCAGCGCATTCATCTCCAGCATCTGATACGGTAGCGTTGCCCTGTGTGTGCAAAGAAATAAAGTAATGCTATATGCACGGATTTCTTTCTTTCAGGAGGTTCAGATAATCTAGGTGAGTCACTGCTGAGTGTTTGTGTTTTGGTTTGGAGCTATTGTTTGTTGGTTTCGGGTGGCCAGTGTGTAGCTCTCTGTCGTTAGCGCTTCTCTAATCGATCAAACAACAACAACAGTTGAAGTCCGTGACGCGGGTCGTACTCACTGTTTACTGCTCGGGGCGAGCAGAAAGGGGCGAGCAGAAAGGGGCGAGCAGAAAGGGGCGAGCAGAAAGGGGCGAGCAGAAAGGGGCGAGCAGAAAGGGGCGGTGATTTTGAGGGAAATCCCGTATATAAAGAGAATTTGCCTGACTTCAGCAGAACAAGCATTGATTTCTTTCTTTCAAAGGTTCAGATAATGGTAAATATATTTAAGCACTTCAGGACAACACCTGTGTCCTACAAGATGATAGCTGTGCCCAACCAGACTTGGAGCAGTCTGGCACTTATCTATGCTGTTCCCTGTTGTTTGATTTCATGCTTGTGTTGTTCTCTGATGTACGTCGGTTTGGATAAAAGCGTCTGCTAAATGCCGGTAGAATAGAATAGAATAGAATAGAATGTGAATACACTAAACTGACGTTAGCTGTAACTACAAAGCAAGGAGAACGTATAAGCCTGTTCTAGAGGAATGTAGCCTTCAGTGGCTCCACGATGCACCTTGCAGTTAGTGAATAGAGTCATTTGTAGTTGAACATTGTGGTGGAGAAATGTGCACGAAGTGGTAACTCTGCAAAGATTTATATTTCACTTTACCTTGAAGCACGTCAACGCTGCCTTTTCTGGTTGTGAAAGAAAAAGCTGCAGAGCTACTGAAAAATGGTCATTTTAGTTTCCAATTTATTTGACTTAAACACCCTAAAGTCCTGAAATAAAACAGAATATGGGTCAGGAAAACTGGAGAAACCCACTGCTAAACTATGCACTTCTGTTACTGCTTAACAGTGATAGGAATGTTCCTCAGTGTGACTGAGTGAGATTGCAGCTCTAATCTGATTATTATTCCCAAACTGAATATATGTTTACATAGTTTGCAGGCCATGAAGGGCCATTAAGACTTTACAGTAAAAATATATTAAAACATACAAAGTGGTATAAGGACATTAAAGCATTTCTAACCACATACTGGATATTTTAAGAAAATAATAAAAGCCACCTTTTTTTAAGGATATTGCAAAGCATAATATTGTCCGTGTTTTGGTTATCCATGCTCTACACTTGGCTGTATTCAACAGAACCACTGAGTTAAAGTGTGCATCCTCAGCACCACTGTGAAAAAGCACACCTATTTTACCCCTGGTGTACAAGATCCTGCAGCTTGTTTGACACATGATCAAGGATTTTTTTTCCTTGAGTGGTGTCAGACAACCATTTCATGATTGGTTGGTTGCAATCAAACTGATGAGCTCTGGTCAGTCTAAAGAAAGGAGAAAAAAAAACATTTCAAGTGAGCCCAGAGCAGGAAGATATACTAAAACTTATGTGGTGGAAATTTAAGTAGTCCTGCATTAAGCCTTTAAAGCCCAACCTTACTATGTTTAGGTCAAATTTATTATAATGTATTCTTCTAGTATATAATGATGCACAACAGGATCTTAAATACAATTTCTACCATAAACTTTGTATGTAATGAAAAGTTTGACTTTAAAGCGTAAACAATTTTGACCAAAACCTCTCCTTTGAGCTTCTTTATAAAAATTTAGAAATTCAGGAGTTTTTTTTTTTTTTTTTTTAAAAACAAAAAGGAAAAGATTTTGTTTGACTTTCAGAGTGTTGCAAACCACAAGCATGAGATTCTCTAATGACAGTTTTTTAACCTGTTCATGTTGACTTGCCCTATAATGGCAGCAACATCACTTATTGCATTGACTTTGAATTCAGGAAGTTACCAAAAAGGTCACATTGTTTTACCATGCTCTTTATGGCAGCCTGGTCAGATTCAGTGTCACAGTTTGAAATCAATCATTGTCCATGTCCTGCAGTGGACATGAGCCGCTGCCATCAGGCAGGAGACACATTGGTCCCTGTGACCATTTTATACTAAAATAAATGAAACGGACTAAAGATCCGGCTTTAAATGTTGCCATCAATTAAATCAATTTATTTCCATTTCATCTTAAAATGTGGATTTAAATCAAATTACAGCTACATTGTTTCCAAGAATAAATTGTCAAAAACTTATTCAGTGTCAAAATTTCTTCCGGGTTGAGTAATAAAGTTACTCTTGAATCAATGTGTCAGTTCTTGTGCGTTTTGTTCGTCTCATCATCTTATTCAGTTATTTTTGATGCAGGAAGGTGAGGGGGGGGGGGGGGGGGTTCCTAAACAAATTTGGGTTTCTTTTCCCCAATGCATTTTGAAAACCAAACCC
>JBAMIG010007574.1:0-11709 GCA_037177335.1 Kiunga ballochi | reverse complement strand
CTTGGTAGCAGTAACGCAGACGCTGATATTGAGAGGATTGCAGTTGTCAATGGTTAAATAATGTTTGTTTTTTGTTTTTTTTGTTTGGTTTTACTGTAGACATGTTGTGTAATTGCAGATAAAAACTGCTTCTGTTCAACAAAAGAATAAAGTATAGATAATAGAGATTTCATAAAATACAAATGACTACTCAGTTGGGAAAAAATAGCCTGTAAAATGTGCATATTTGCAAATACAAACGGTCTTTGAGGCTGTCGGGGGGGAAAAAAAAAAAAAAAAAAAAAAAAGCAAAACGTGTTTAACACGTGAATCTGAAACCAAATACTGATCCTCTGATGGAGGAAACTCTGGTCCAAACATTGCACACATGGAGTTAACAAGCGTGTCAGGCATGGATCATGGTGGTAGTCATGGGAGAGCAGATGACCAAAGGGTTATGTCATGTTTGAGTGCAGCGTTGAATCAGCTGAGAGGTGTGAACATTAAGTTTCAATGACTGCTTTATCTTTAGAGTCACTGAAAACGTGACGTTTTTTGTCTTTTCATTTTAGAAAATTGCTTCATTACAAAGGTACATGAGCTAACACAGGTCATGTTAACAAAGTGTCACACTGTCCAAACTGTGTTTTCAGCACTGTAGGTTCTTATTCACATAACTTCATCTTAAGATACAAAAGTGGACCGCCTGGCACTTTTTCTTCTGTCATGTTGTATATGTTTAATATCTGAGGCCACTATTTTATTTATGTAGCCCAGTATCGCAACAAAGTCGTCTCAAAGGGCTTCGTGCAGTTAAGTGCAGATATAACGCACAGTAAATACATGTAATGACGACACTAAGAACTTAACAAAGCACACCTAGGACATCCCTGTCCTTAGACCCTCCTTCTCTGTAAGGAAAAACTCCTAAAACACCCAGTTGTGGGGGGGAAAAAGAAGAAACCTCATGGAGCTCACATTAAAGGAGAGATCCTCTCCCAGGATGAACGGGTAAATGTGCCTAGGACTGTTATCAATTAGCTCCTCTACATTCTGAATAAGACAGTTTTGTGTCATTTTTGGACACTTGTGGTGGTTTTCTGCTTACTGTATCGTTTAGCTTTGTTTTCAGTTCATTGATGTCACCTGTATTTGTCTCATTATATTCACCTGGTTCTTAAGTTCATCCTTTTTTAAGTCTTTGGTTTCTGAGTTTGGGTTCATTAGTCCGAGTTATCATGTGGAGTTTAGTTTTTTTTTTTTTTTTTTTTTTGTAGTCATAGTTCTGGGCCAGTAGTCTATGTTCGTTGTCTAATAAATAAATTGTCATTTGGATTCCTGCTGCCTCTTGTACCTTCCTGCCTGCCTGCAATTGGGTCCTCATCCCACTCTGAGCCACCCTGCTGGTGACAGTCTGTAGCATGCAGCGGTTGGTCTTATCCAGACAGGGGAGTGGGGAGTAGGGGATCAGGAGGTCCATATAAAGTGAGGGTAAAGGCCCATAGGTCGGGACAGAAGCACAGACTGGATCAGCTGAGGTCCAAATGTCATTGGAGCATCCATAAGTGGTCCTGAACAGGGGACGTGCATAAAGTTTTTTACAACCGCTTTAGTCTGATCCGGCTTATTTTACTAGAATGTAAATATACTTGCTTTAAATTTACTTATTTGTCTTCAGAAATTTGCAGTAATTTACACAGCGAATGTGCCATTTGAAGAAGTAAGCTATGAGTTTCTACTGCGATAAAAAGTTTAACATACTTTTAGTGGAACCTTAGACTATCTGCAACGTTCTCTAATGCGCCACCTACTGGAACCCTCTGGTAGGAAGCGAAGCACACAAGTGACTATGCTTTCTACAGAGATGGAGAAATAAGAAGTGGGGTTAAAAATCAAGTATTTTCTCAGTTTTTGCTGCTCATTTACAGCTCTTCTGGGCATCAAAGTGATGTTTACTCCACATTTAAACAATTGGTTTATAGCAAAGCGTTGTTTTTTTCCAGGATTATTAATTTATTTTCAATGATTCTTAAAGATTTGCAGAATCGTTTTGTTTTATGCAAAAAATCAAACGAAACACTTTTCAGATTTGAAATCAATCCATAATTTTGTAGGTTTACACCTAGATGAGTCCAATTTTCCAGCATGTGTGCTCCTTCTACACGGACGTGTAACTGCTTGGTTTCTCATGGTGCTCTGGGTATAAGGAGGATAAATTTATTGATTTGTTTAGCCTGAGTCTTTGGATCTGAGAGCGTTTAGTAGCCACAGCTTCATGATTCATTCAGCAAGATCCACATAAAACACTTTTCCTCCACATCTCAAATAACTACACATTTTTCATCTCCAATACGTTCTGATGCAAGCAGGTTTTCTGTATGAACGGATGATTAATTGAGGGGAAATCTAAATCCATTTGTAGCTACAGATGGGGGTGGAAATGAAGCTCATGCACATGAGGTATAAGAGAGAGAACCATGTGCTCGGCACATTTCTGTCTTTTTGTGCGTTTCGGTTGTGAAACTAAAACTGGTGCTTGGAAAGATTATGACTTTAAAGGAGCCATAAGCAGAATGAGTTCAGTTCTTGCAGACAGATGGGTCTTCTGGTTCATACTGGGCAGGTGTGTGTGTGTGTGTGTGTGTGTGTGTGTGTGTGTGTGTGTGTGTGTGTGTGGCTCAGTTCTGAACAAAGAAAGCAGAAACGATGATGTCATCTTTTAGTAGTTGTTCGCCTGTCTTTGTGTATTTGTTATTGGTTGTTTTCGGAGGTCACTGTTCTCACACTTAGAGTAAATAAACACACATACTCATTAATAATTTAGATGTTCTTCGTTAATTCCTTTTATAAACATATCTTCACACACACACACACACAGACATGTTCTTTCTGGTTGGAAGGAAGGAGTCGAGTGGTTTTTCCACTTCAGGGACTTGTGTGAAACTCAACCTCGGGAAGAAAACCGACCCGCCAGTTTATTAGTATCTGTCATGATGTCATCTGTGTCCATACAGCAGCGTCTATACCATGTATCAGCCTCAGGGTGAACGTGAAGCGTGTGTCTGAATTAATGCGTGTGCGTCTGTTTCATTAACACTAGAAATTATGTCCCCCATTAAGTGCACACACTGGGGACAAGTCTGTGTTGTGTCTGTGATTATGAGTAAAACCAGTCAGCACGCACACTGCAGCCTTCACAAACCTGCAGCGTCAGCTGGAAAGTGTCGATACCCTGCCTCTTCATACCAGAGGCCAAACGCACACTCACAGTTCTGCAAGTTGGTCTCAACTGGTCTCTTGTTTTCAGATTGAGGAACTGAAATATTCAGTTCAACTTTATTTGTATTGCACCACTTTACGACAATGGCTATGTCTCAATACTCTAGTAAGTGTCAATGTAAACGCATGTAGTGGCAGGAGTTCATGCCAATTCGTGAAAAATGGCCTTGAAAATGGAAACAAAGATTGCATTGAATCTCGACATCGAGCCAGTCCCCATCTCGAGCCAGCATGAGGCGACAGTGGGAAGGAAAAGTCCCTTTTAACAGGAATATGCATTGTCAGTGCCTGCTAGTATCTGAGCTTTTGTGTGGAATGACTCGGGATGACTCGGCGTTTTATAGACTGGAGGTCGTCACTTTGTTGGTTTTTAGTTATTGTATTTTAGTCAGTTGCATTTTAGCTGAGGTGCAGATAAACCAATGTTATATTCATCAAATGTATCTTATTTATAAAAACATCTTTTCATTTGTGGTAATTTTTCTTAAAGCCATAAAATTTGGACTTTGCATTTGGAGGGTGTTTTCACCTGATGTTGCTGGATCTCATCACAAGTTGGTTTACACCTGGAGTTGCATCCTGGGCATCACTTGTGAGTTAGGAATGAATCTTCCTCCCCGATGAGTGAAATTTAGACCCGTATCATTCACAGCCGCTCTGTTTTCTGCTGCTGGATCAGATTTGTTATTGTTTACATGGATCCTGATCATTATTCTGACGCGTTTCAATGGAATAGATCAGGTTAACATGCACCGAATTGTCTGATTTTTTTTTCTGGACACAGCTGTAGAAGGAAATACGATAAAAACGTTTACTGTTTGTTTACATTAATGTTTCTCAGTTCCTTTGAATTCTAAATCATTACCTTGGTATTGCATACCGAGCAGTTCTGTTTCCATCTCTCTGACCTCGCAGGCTTGTTGGCTAGAATGAACCAGCATGGAGACTTTGATATGAATAAGTTTGATACTGGTACGTTTTAAATAAAGCATTTTTATCCAAACCGATTTGTGTTCATGTTAACATGGATATTGACGCTGCCTCCAGGTTCAGGTAATGCATTCGATGTTTACTTTTCTGGTATCCAGCATGGGGGATAAAAATCCCAGTAAAATGGCACATAGTTCCTCAGCGAGACCTGGGACACATTGTTTATGCTGGCAACCTCTGAATGCTGTCAAACATTTGCATCTTCATTGTGTTCCTTATGAATAAATCCATGTATTGTGTATAAAAGTATGATTCAGGCTTTTTAATACTGTTTAAACAGTTGTTACTCTACATTTTCTGTACTTTTTTTTACAGATTTTTACTCACAACAAAGTTAGGATTGCATTAAGTCAGTCTGAATATTACATGGAATTATAAAGTTACTACATAGTTTACATAACATTTGTATTAATTTATCATTTTATTACCTCCACTTGTCTCGTTTCATGCTGTGGATATAGTTCTCCTGGCGAGACACCAGCAGAGGTTTATTTTCCTGTCGTTTTTTAAGTTTACCACCTCCATCAGCCTTGACCTTTTTAGCAACCCTGCTTCTACACACACGTCCCCTGTGGCGAAACGAGATGAGTTAATCTCTCATCAGTCAAACTGTAGACCCCATCGGCTCATTGAGGGCCAGGGGCCAGTGGCTCGGGTGTTGCAGCGCTTTTTCCCACAAAGGAAACCTGATCATGTGGCAGTTGAGACCTCATATACAAACACCATGCAGACATTTTTTCTTTGCTGGTAACATAGTTAAGCCTCCGTCTAGAACTGTAGTGAAAATTATCAAACAATAAAGAATAAGCAGTGTTTGTTTCTGTTGTGTATGTTCCGGTACAGCAACGTGTCATCTGCATATTGGTGTCGTTGAGAAAACTATGTCCTTAAAGACAAGTTTTGTTCTTTTTAGTCTGGAAAAATTTATAAGCAGGATTTATTCATTCACTCATTGTCTACACCACTTTGTCCAATTCAGGATAGCAGGGACGCTGGAGCCTGTCCCAGCTATTAGCAGGCGAGAGGCGGTGTACACCCTGGACATGTTGCCAGTCCGTTGCAGGGCTAAATGCAATACACGGAAAGTAGTTACTACTTCCTGTACTAAGCTTGCTTCTTTGGTCTACACAAAGAGACTTGAGACTTGATAGTTTTGGGGGAAAATGTCAAATACTTTATTCATCCCTTGAAAGGGAAATTCTGTTCCCGTACAGCTGAATGTGTTGTTTTAGGTATGTTAGCACATGTGGCTATTAGCTCAAAGTTACCTTACCATACTAGCCGTGTTCAGATGTTTTTGTCCAGTGCCTTTTTCATATGTATAAGTGTACGTAAAAAGACTGGTAGCTGCAGGGGACGGACAGGAAAAGAGACGGTCACTGAACCTCCAGATGTGCCTGACAGCTGATTATCAGCTTTGTGTATGAAGGTTTGACGGCATACCAGTCCTGGCATGACACCTTCATCACATTCGGTTCATTTGATTTATTAACGACTGGAGGAAAAGCAGCCTAGTTACATCAGGTTGTCTCTTTCATACAGATGAATTGTTGGCCAGGAAGTTCATTTCAGTCCACTGACTCATTCTGGTTAAGTTAACCAAAACAAGCACCGGCTGCTGTTAACATTTTTATATGATTACCAGCATGATTAAACTATGGGAAGAGCCCAGCAAGTAAATTATTCTGCACGCAATGTGAGGAAGCTGCAGGCTTAACAGACACATAGTGTTTAAATTAATGCCTCATTCTGCAGTTAAAATACCATTTAATATTATTCATGCTGTTTGGATTTTCAATGTTTGTTTTTTGCCTCCAAACATGAGTTTCTCCCCATTCACCACGCTGGAAACACTGGTTATAGTCTGTTCAGGAATGTTACAGGTTTGGATGGTCGCCTGTGATTCTCTGTGCTATTTTAGAGGCAAATAACTTATTGTGAGTGTAGTTTCTGTTTTTATGAGCAGCTTAATTACCCTGGATGTTTACACAGCCTGTAAAACTGTCATCCGGGAACCTTTTTGATTCCTATGATCGGTTTGAACAGCCTCAGTAATAAGAGTTATTGTCATTGCCATTGTCAAATGGTGCTTTTAGTTTTCTGAACTGTTCAGACTTTATACTAAAAAATAAGCATTATTTTTCTAATTGTCTGCCTTATTTTCTCTTTTTAGGGTCGACATGTTAAGACGGGACAACTGGCGGCCATCAAGGTCATGGACGTCACAGAGGTCAGTAACACATTTTGGGGTGTACTCATACACGTATGTTGCCAATTGCTTTAAAATTTTCAGCATGATTACAGAAAATCTATTGCTGGATGATGAGTTCACGGTGAGATGCCTAAAACTGCAGCTGTGCTTTCACTGCTGTGGAAAATCACAGGTCCCGGCTCACATTTTATTATAAAATATTACTTTGACTTTATTGAAATTTGAAGTTTTACATCAGGCTGCATAATCTGCTGCTGCAGGACTTCAACAAGAAACTATTCTGTAAAGAAAGACAAAGTTAAATCGTTCTGCTGTTCACTCAGTAGAGCTATTTAAGTTAATAGAGCTACATTATAGCAAGACAATGCAGGCACTGTTGCAGTAAACAGACCTCGTGCGGTAGCCAAAAAAGGCAATTGTTTGGTGTGTTAAGTTACAAACGGGCCTGCAAACACCCTCCATGCAGCCAGCGGCACACCTGTTGGTAAGAATTTGAAACACCCAGCCGTAAAACGGGCAGACCCCCTGCACCAGTAATCAGATGGATTTATCATGTGAATGATCCTGTTCATGCTTTTTTTCCTAGCATTGCAATAGTTGTGATTAGTACTGTATCGGCGGGTTAATGTGGATTCTGATCAGCTGCTCAGATGATGAATTCGAAATATATTGGTGCTGTCCTCGTTTTCCTCCGTGTTTTGTCCTGTCTCTGGTTTTCCTGTTTTAATATTAGAAAAAAACACTTAAATATCTCCTTTTTCCTGAAGTCTTCAATTCATTGGTTTTCTGTCATAGAACCAACCACCCAGTGCTTAAAATGATTATGACCTGCCTGTTTGGTATACCTCATCTGATTTACAGGAATTACAAAAAGGAATTAAAACCATTAAAGATGGCATCTTTATGAAAATACCTGTGTCTCCACGTAAAAATGCGACCTTATCTTAGAGTTTAGATACATTTCTTTGCATGTTATTGCAGAAAATATCCTTTTTATCTTGGATTTAAATGCATCAGAAACTATTTTTTAATCTTTTATTTCATATAAATGTTTTCAGGCTTGAATAATTGGTTAGATATTGTCTCTATTGGATAAACGGAGTTTGTGTTTGAGCTCCTCTGAGGCCAGTTTAGCCAGCACTCATCGACCTGTGTTTAAATGCAGAACTGCTCTACAGCTCATACTGATGTTTCTTTTACTCATTTCTTTCTTACTGCCTTTTGGGTTATTTGTTGACCCAGCATTAGAAAAAAAAATCTTCACATATTTGGTGTCAGTGAAGTACGAACAGTCCTACATTCAGGCTACGCTGTCACTCCAAACAGGATCCTTCTATTGTGAAATGGGACTTGTTAGTTTTGTCCCAGTTTGCAGAAATTAGCTCACATTTTCTGAAATAAATATATGATTCTTTGGTTTCCAGGATATTTGATCCTGCTTGCAGCCGTAATCATTTAAAAACATATTGATGCTAAAACCCTAAATATTTTTAAAGTCAGAACTCTTCTGTAAATAGGATGAGCTGCCAAACAGATAATTGAGCCTTAATTGTTTAGTTTCTGAGTTCAATCTACTGTTATAAACCCTATTCTTTGCTCTTTTTTTACTGAAGACATGCAGTCCCTTAAAAGGAGTGATAGGATGTATTGGCTGCATAGCTTAGATGCTGTTTTGCTTTCTTTTCCTGGCAGCAATGTATTTTTAGATGAGCGAATATTTGCCGCTCTTGCAGTCTTCTATGGTTTTTGCATGGCTGCTGTTTGACGCCTCTAGGGGGGAGAAGTGCCAAAGCAGTTTGAGACATCAGCCGTAACCGCACCACAAACCGTCACCGCTTTATAACGAACTGATGCCACGTAGTTCTCATTGGGAGATTAAATCTGCTCTGCAAAAAATCAGTAGGATGAATGTGCAGGATCTGAACTCGGAAGCAAAAACTAAAGACTGACATGTTAATCAGGTTGCTGGTGATTGAACAAAATGTCCTTAACAAACCATTTAGTACTCAGAAGAAACCCATGGAGTAACATATTTTTAAATGTTTATATTTATGTAGCTGCAAAACCCCCAAATCCCTCCTATCTAAATGCATCTCGTGGTAAGATGTTGGAAAAAGCCCACCGTGTCTTTGCAGCGAGTTTCTCTCTGATGCCTTCAGCAGCAAATCTGAATTTCCAGCCGATGACATCAAAGAACAGCAGGAAGGATCAGGGACATTTTGAGGGGAATATGTTTATGTATTCATACGAGCCGATTCGCTGAAGAGAAGCACACATGTTGGGGATTCACGAATCCTTTCTCTAGTCCGGTAAAGTGTTCACAGTGGTTCCTTTTTCTCTCAGTTTGGCTGTTGTCTTAAATAAACACACTCTGTTTGTCGGGACACCTGCCAGGAAGGACATTCAGAGAGAGGAAGCTATTTACCTTGGAAAATGTGGAGATTTTTGTAATTGCACATTTACAGATTCCATGTTTTATTTACTGTGTGTGTGAAAAGTAGCTTTTATAAGTATAATACATTCAATATAACACACCACTTCATTTCTTTTTGTGCTCGTGCGTGTCCACCTTATAAGTCTGAGCTCTGACCCACATACCACTTCCTGTTCTATATACAGAGCGGGAGAAAGATGGACACCCAGGAGAAGAGAGCGGAAACAAAGTGTTATATTTATATTGATGTAAAGATGATAAATTCATTCTTAACAAACATTAACATCAAGTTAAGAAAACAAAAAGTGGGGAGAAAAAAAGGATGCAAGTTGAGAAACTGAAACTGATATCTTGCAGATTAAATACGAATCTAAGTGAAAAGTAAATTAAATCACTTATCATTGAGTTTGCACGGTAATGGTATTTGTTTCATCTCTTAGAACAAAACTAGCTGCTTTAGTTTGTAGAACAAACAGAACTTTTATGGTACATAAGTTTAACATGGTTTAGGCACCAATGGCAGTAAGACTCCCGCTTGTTAGGTTGTCTTTGATTTAAAAACATAAGAATTGAACAAAAAAAGGCTTGCTGTGGGAAGACGGCATGCTACTGCAGGTACCAGTTCATAAATCTCCGGCGTAGAAGTTTATTCATAACATACAAGAGCAGAAACACGTGTGTTTATATGAATGTAAACTCTGTAGTTTTGCACCAGATGTTCTCTATGGAAGGCTGCAAACGCCTGATGATGTGCTTTGCATGAAGTTCGGTACTGAGGCCGTTTTAGTGAGGCTTGTTCTGTTGCTGGTGGAAAGCCAGGCAGAGATTTTTACCGCTGCATGGATTCCCAGTGAAGACGATGAGACGGATGTCCATTTTTGCTCCAGATCTTCCTCACGAATCTTTCTTTGATTCATATTTAAGACCCCTCAGGTTGAAGCTTCCCTAGGTAGCGGGCAGACCTGCAACATCGTGCCAGTCGGGAACTAGATGAGCAGGTGCTTGGCTTTTATTGGCTGCTCTAACCCAGGTTCAAGTCCTGTCCTGGGAAACCTTTTCTCCCCGTTTCTCTCATGAAATACTGAGCTGTTCTGCTCTGATGCTCCACATTTACTGGTGGTGTAAAAGTGAGCTTCTTATCGTTTACATCATTTGTTTCGTGGTGTGAGATTCACCTATCTCAAACATCTGGGGCTTCATTTATAAAGACGCTTACAGGTGTTGTATGTACGGGGAAAACAGGAAATGCTGCGCACGTTTACTTCGCAATTTTTGAAACTGTGCACGCACGTCCCACGCGTGTTTCTGTTTATAAATCAGATTGCTACGAAATTTGGTACATGTGAGGGAGCGTCTCGTCCCGTCTACGTGTTGGCTATAAACAGTCGTGTGAACATGATGATAGATGTTAATCGTCTCATGTCCATCATGAATCTGTGAAGAAAAAAAGCAAAAAGAAGGAATTTTTTTGCAATGTAGGGTAAAAATTCTGATGGACAATGTTGATAAATGATATGTTGGAAAAAATGGACATCACCTCTACAAGAGAGACAGGAGTGTCTGCAGGTCCCAGATGCTGTCATTACATCTCATCAGACATCCAGATGGTTCTAGAAAGTAGTCAGATATCAAAGTGTGGAGGGGCAGGGACATTTCTGTCCATAAGAGGAGCGTGGATGTCATGGAGGAAGCTCGCTGCTCCTCACTCACAGATCAGAAGCTGGTGGAGAAAACTGATAAATCCACAAATCTGCAGGAAGGAAATGCAGCAGAGACACCGGATGATGGTGCAGGTGATTTATTCCTAGTTTCAGGTTAAAATGAACACAAACGGACACAAAGGAGACGTATTGTAAAATATTGTAGCCTCTGTGTGTCCCTGCTGAGTTTACAGTGCTACTGCAGCTGTTGGAGAGGCCGAGGACAACACCTTGTGTCCTCGCAGAGGGACACAATCAGCGCCATCATGAAGGTGGTGCTGGAGTTGGGGGAAGAAGGACCACCTTAGCAGAAATTACATAAAAAAAATAAAACTACTGATAAATAAGTTTCTTTCTATCTTGTGTTGCATCACTTTGCATCTACGTAAAGCAGCAGCTCTTAGTTATGATGGGGGGACGAGTTTGAGGACAGGGACATCACTCGTCTTTGGCAGTTGTGGCACGTTCTCATTTAGTGCCATGTTATGCAGCACGTGCCCTCAATGTCTTGCACACCTTTACAGGTGCGTAACTGGTTTCCTCCTGCGGCACCTCGCATCTCTGGGCTGGGAAAAGAACTGAGCAGCCCCGACCTGTCTACCAGTTCCCTTTACTGGTTTTTAACGTTTACAGAGGAACTGGTGCGGCGTGGTTCCTCCTGATGCACAGCGCGGGGCGGTCGGAACCGGCCAGGAGCCGATTATTATCTGTTTACAGTTTGCTCTCTCCAGAGTCTTTATAACATGTAGACCGACTTTATTTCACAATGACTGAACGTATGTTTTTCTTCAAACCGTATCTGTTTGTAAATCCAGATATTTTTAATGGTAGAGCATCAATAACATTTTTATCTGACAGTTTCTATTTGGTTTTGGTGACTTTCTCAGCTGTTTGTGACGCTCTTTATGCAGATTCTGTGCGTACGCCTGGTTTTAGTGTGGAAATGCAAATTTGTGTTTTTTCGAAGTCCCAAAAGATGGCCATAATAGGTGTACGCTGGTTTTTGTATGTGCGGCAGCTTTATGAATGGGACCCCAGTAGGGCTGCACAATATATCGAAAATGTACCTTCATCGCGATATTAGCCTCTGCAATATACATATCGCAAAGACTGTC
>JBAMIG010007513.1:0-13438 GCA_037177335.1 Kiunga ballochi | reverse complement strand
CTTCATATTCATCCCTCCATCCTTCATACCTATCTTCCCACACCCATCCCTTCCCTCCACCTAACCCCGCATTCTCCGGTACCGAGGAGGGACACGGGGTAGAGTACAGTAATTATTGCCGGCTTTAGAAATGTTTCTTTTACCTTTGTGCCATTCTATGTCCACTTTTCATGTGTGGATTCTTTTGGTTTGCACTGACTGATCACTATTTAACAATAGTAATTCTGAGTTTGGAGTATGTTGGGTGAGTCATAGTGTTTCTGTTAATTCTTGATTTTGGATGAGAGAATGTTATAACCCTGTTATGTGAATGTTATGACCCTGTGATGTGAATGTTATGACCCCGTCATGTGAATGTTGTGACCCATCATGTGAATGTTATAACCCTGATGAACTATTGCCCTTGGTTAATATTCTCTGACCGGTCCAATATTAAATTGGCCATTTTTCCTTTCCATCCTTTAACTTGTTGTTACTCTTAATTTCTTTATACAAGTAGCCAGCTCACACACTGGAGGCTCTTGGAGGCTTTATGCCGACCTACATATAATTTCAGTACCTATTGGGGTTTGGTATTAGAATAGTCTACAGTGTAAACAGTGTTAGTAACAGAACTTAGGGCTCCGTTCATCAGAAGATAAGCGGAACGGGTGCTACATATGTTTGGTTTGTTTCTGTAACCTTGAATTGGCTGTACTTGAATACTGAATTCCCCCCCGGGATGAATAAAGTATCTTTTGATTTGATTGATTGATCATATCTGATCATTTACTTTAAAATAATGTTGAAATGATGGGGGAAAAAATTCTGAACCAGGTCAGATTTAGGTCACTTTTCTTTTAAAGTTCCTTCTAAATCAGCCAAATGTGCATCTTTCACAGTAAATAAAGAGCTTGATAAATTCTGTCAGCTGTGTTTGCAGCCTCTCCTCTCAGTCTAATACACAGTGAGAAGTAATTCCAGCTAAAATGACAGATAATCTGACTTAGTGTTGAAAAGTAGCACACTGTTGGTTCTACGTGAGATAAGAACTGAGAAAGAAGCCAATAAGGTGGCTTTATCACTCCACCTCTTCAATGTAAAGAGAAGCGTGTACATTAGTGCTCCAACCAATGTGAAGCTTGCTGACAGAATGGCAAATGAGGATAACCAGCTGGGTTTAACCAGGCATGAAATGAGTTTGATGAACAGTGCTGCAAAGATCAGCTAAACATTCATATATGTGATTAGTCCCACTTTCCACATAAAAATCCTGCTGACATTATGAGTGGCAGACATTGTGTTCCCAGGTGTTTGAGCTCTGTAAACACAAAGCCTTCTTCTGCAAATAACGCTGCACACTGCAAGTATAGAGGGTGTTACAAACTTGTCAATTCCTGTAGACCTGTCTCCTCAAACACACACTCAGCTTAATCTGAGTCCAGTAGGGAAGTGGATGTAAGCACTTGCTTGGTCAAGAACAGAAAGAGAGAAGAAGTAAAAGTGAAAGAGTAATAAAACAGCAAAGACTTTTCTACATTCTTAACCCTGTTGTCGCCTCAGTCTACTGCTTTCATTAGGCTTCAATTAACTGCAGCAATAAGAGGGCCTTTGAATCATCTTAACAAAGTAGTGCACATGCTTCATACTTATTGGTGCTAAAAAAACAGTAACATTATGGAAAGTTTGCACTTTGTCTTGACAGAGATGCAGAATGAAGAGGTTAAAAAAACCTCTATTACTTAAAAGGACAGTGCCGAGTCACTGAACATGTTATTTTTAATTCTCTGTTTTGACCATTTTGTGACAGTAGATGGTCCCTCAAATGGTATTTTATTAATAAAGTGAGTTGGTAATGTGGGCAGTGAGAGCTGATTTCCATAATCAGAATGACTATTAGCTATGTTTGTACCAGCAGACAAGGAACTGGACTCCAGTGGCAAGTTGCTCTCTCTGTTCTTACATTAAGAAAATAAGCAAAAGAGAGAAATAATTAAAGAAATTATTATAAAGTCAAAACTAAAAAATAGTCATATAAATACAAGCAATAACAACTCAGTATTTATCTATGGTACTTGATATTAAGTACAGGTTTAGGTTACATTGATGTTTGCATCAGCGTGTATTTTTGTTCAGCGATGACCCGGGGGAAGAAACTCTTCCTGTGTTTGCTGGCTTTTTACATACAGTGTTCTAAATCGCCTACCTGGCGGCAGCAGTTTAAAAAGGTTGTGTACAGGTTGTGACATGTCTGCTCAGATGTTTGTTGCCTGCTTCCCAATCCGGGACAGATACAAGTCCTGGATGGATGGCAGGTTGGTCCCAATTCTCCAGACCTGATTGTCCTTTCCAGTCTCTGCTTGTCCAATTTGGTGGTGGATCCAAACCGAACTGTGCAGAATACAGACTGGGGGATGATGGTGTAAAATACAACCAGCAGTTTTTGATGCAGGTTAACTTTCTGAACTGTCGCAGGAAGTACAACCTCTGGTGGGCCCTTTTCCTTACAGAGTCTATATGCAGATTCCCCTTCAGGTCCTGGGAGATTGTGTTTCGCAGAAATCTGAATGTGTCTAAAATAAGCATTGTGTTAGGGATGGTGAGGGGGGTAGGTGTTGGGATATCTCCTGAAGCCCACTATCATCTCAACAGTCTGGAGCGGGATCAACTCCAGGTGCAGCTGCACCTGTGGACCAGCTGTTCTATTTCCTGCCTATATGCAGACTTATCATCATCCTGGATCAGACCAAGTGGTGTTGCTCGCATGTTTCAGGAGATTCATAAAAGAATCTTTAGAGGTGCAGTCATTAGTGTAGAGCAGGGGTGTCAAACTCGAGTCCTGATGGCCGGTATCCAGCAGGTTTTTGTTGTCTCCATTCTCAGACACAGCTGACTGAAATGACTTAATAGGTTGGCAAGAAGTTGTTTATTGGATTTGCATCAGGTGTGTTAGTGCAGGTAAGCAGCTAAACTTGCTGGATTCTGCCTCGATGACCAGATCTTGACACCCCTGGTGTAGAGTGAAAAGTGGGAAGAAGACACAGCCCTGGGGGTACCAGTGCTAATCATCAAGACATGATGCCACCAGCCTCACCTCCTGTGTCCAGTCAGTCAAAAACTGATAATCCATCAGAAGGTGGAGGTAGGATGAGCTTCTGATGGAGTATTTCAAGAATGACAGGTTTGAATGCAGAGCTGTTCTCTGAAGCTTAGCAGGAACATGAGCAGAAACCAAACAATATTCTGCTACTAACCAGAAAAACCATTTTATTGCTTGTATCTGGTTGGTATCAACTAAGAGCACAGACAGATTTATGATCAGATGTTTCACTAAAGGAGATATCACAGCTGCATCAGAGCCTGATACAGAAAAACAGTGACACACATAGTTTCTCTCTGATAATATACTGAGCAACAAACTAACATGAAATTTCTACAACAGGCTCTTCTCAGGTTTCAGAAATAAAGAATAATATGCCTCTTTCTGGTTACATGTAGGAGTTTCCTCATAAAAATAAAGTGTTAATATTCCGAGCACATGCATCCAAACGACGGCTGAATTAGGCTTGTTGCCTGGTTACAGAGTTTTATGTATCATTGACTTAAAAATCCTGGTTTTTATCTGAAGGTGATGTTTTTGTGTTCATAATTCCATATATAATCCCATATTATCTGATATCAGGTCCAAAGGAGAAAAAAATCCCAGCTCCTTTGTGATGATACATTCAATTTTCTCTGTCAATTTAAAAGGTTAACTTTAGAAGGTGGCATTTTTGATAAAAAAAAAGGGTGTTTTTTTTCCTTCTGTTATTAAATGTCACTTACTGTAGTTTTTTTTTAATAGGTTCTTTTTAAGGAATAAAAGCAAGTCTTACCATTTTAGTTGTATTTAGTTTAAACATTAAACCTCACAGTGACCTTTTCTTATTAAAGGATAAACAGACCATAAGATAAATCAGACTGGTTTGTATGCACTTTGTTGTTTAAAAAAACAGAAAAGAAAAGCTGGAATCTCACATAATAGACATTTCTGTCAACTGGTTTTGTTTTTTAAAAAAGAAGCATTTTTAGGGTATTTTAGGGTTTTTCCTTTTAAAAAATGTTTTTGAAAAGCAAAAAAGCTTTGTGTTAGCTCCGGGATTTAAAACTAAGCAAACTACATACTTTATGTAGCCAAGAGTTTTCCCAAGACAAGTTTTTATTTGTGAGCAATGAACAGAAAGTCAGATTGTAAATGTGCTAGATAAGAGGAAGAGAGGCTAAACTGCTGCTTGCAGGATACTGTGTCTCCATATAGAAATAACTATTATGTGATTGATACAGAGATTATTCAGTGCCGGTAGGGCTGGCTATTGTTAAGAAAAAAAAGACACCATTATTGATACCTTAACGTCCATAATTCAAAAATACTTTTTTCAATAACAATTTTAAAAAAAATTGTTCTAACAAAAAAAAAAAAACAAACAAACAAACAACATATTACAGATTATCATGAAATGTTGAGTTTTATTTTTCAGCTTTGACTTTTTATGCATTGTCAGTTTATTAACACATATAATTGCAATTTTAGTGCAAAAAAACACAGCTGCAAACAAGGGACATTGCTTATTGTCAGCTGGGATTGGCTCCACAACCCCGTTCAGGGAACAAGCAGTAGAGAATGGATGTTTATTTTTACTGCAGCACCAGGAAAAGGATCAGACACAAATGTGTCCTAGTCTGTTTATTTATCTATTTATCTATTTATTTTTGCAGTCCAGCTGTTGAAAAGCTATATCTAAGGTCTGAACTGAAAGTTAGATACTTGCATGCATTTGAAAAACAATAGACCAGTAAGTAGGGTGATTACCTGTAAGGGGATTAACGGTAGGGGAGGGAGGGGGTCTTGCTGTAAAACCTAAATTTGGCAGGCCTTCTAGTGTTAATTGGATATAACTGCAGCTTTCACTAGTTTGACAGATTGATCCTTTAAAAATGAGTGATATATCATGTGGTGCAACAAGTTTTTATCCTTTAATTTGTCAGCTTTGCCATCTGTGAAAACTCCCATGGGCTATTATTGTTTTGTTTTTTTTGTTTTTTTATTATCTATTCAAACCAACTACTAATATTGCCAATACAATGTTAATTACTTCAACTTATTTTGTTCAGTGATTTATTCATATGGAGACTTAACAGCAGTATACAAAAAGGTTTATGTGACCTGAATGAGAATTGAAACAGCTTTTGGTACAGTAAATATTCTTATGACAGTTTATTTTGTTGACCCGCTAGCATTTTAGTTAAAGTAAACTAATTCACATTACAGTGCATAACACAGACCATGCTCTTGTCCTCATTTGTGTGCACAGTATAATGCTCTTGGAAACAGTGCTGCACCCAGAGCCTTTGGTATAACATGTATTCAAATGCCCTGGCTCCAAATAAATGCTGGAGGAGAGCAAGCGCAGTGGAATACAGAGAATACATTCAAGGGCATAGCAGCTTTATCCCTAGCAGCTAAATAATTGCACGTGCCTCACAGGGAACACAACTTCTTGACCTCATCCTCTGTTTCCTGCCAGGTCCATAGTCTCGCTCAGCTCTTTGTTCCATGTCACTGTCGCTGTAGGGGCAGCCTCATCTTATCGTGACATGTTGATATAAAATGTCATCACCTCGCGTCGGAGATTACGTACATGTTCACATCAAACTCCTTAAGCAATGGAGTCTCGCCATATGTCTTGTCAGGACACATCGAGTGTCTCTAGTGAAACAGAAGAACTCAAAACTCTTCCACCATCACCCCTACAAAACATAATAAAGCCTTTCCACGATTCACTGTATTAAACTGCTTCAATCATATTTTGTGCCTTCTTTTTTATCCTTTAACTGCAAGTTATATCTTTTTTTTTCACCTAAAATTATATTTTAGTTTTTATTCTATTTAGATTTTTTTAGTTTATTTAGTATGATACCAAGCATTTTGTAACAAACACACACTGATCCATGCACAGTCAATTAAATTACACTAGCTCAAGCCACAAAGTTCACCTCGGTCAATTAATCAGCTACAAACTCAATGGCGTTTATTTGTAACTTATTAGCATGTGAATCCTTTTCTCATCTTATCAGTGCAGACCCTAGTATTTTAACTAGCATAGTATGCCAGGAGGTTTTCACCAGTAGTGTAGGGTCATTAAATTTCCTGCTATCATCATGACCAGGGGTTTACTTAGCTTTGTCAACCTTGCTGTGGACCAAAGATGGGATTAATACCAAAATACAGCACAACATATTCCAACACATAGAGAGACATTCTGAGTTTTAGCACTGTATATTTATAGGAATGTGAAATGGGAATGGATGTAAATAAAAGTCTTGCTAAAATAGCATAAGGTGAATAATATAGGGCTGCAAAAAATTGATGTGTAGGAGGAAAGAAAAATGCCGACATTAGGTGGTCTTTTCATATTACGGTGATGTCAGTTGGGAAGCTGTGACCCTGTAGCGCAGTGGCAGGTTCAGGAATGTGGAAGTGCTTTAGGTCCTGCAATACCAAGCACAATCCTAAACCTAGTATATGCAAATATTTTGAATTGGTTTTCTATCAGTCTTCTACTGTGACTTTTGCCATTTGTAACTCGGAAAACAGTTCATGATGCTCTTAGTCAAGCTTAGTTTAGTACTGAAGCTTAATCAGAAAACTACATACATGTATACAGAGTGCAAAGTTTATTAATATGTTTTACATCTGTTTGTTTGGGTCCTTGCTAATGACGGGGAAGATTTTACAAAATACTAAATCTTGAAAATACTGTTCAGCAAAAGTTGTCCATGAAAGAACGACATGATAAGCACGGATCATATAGGAGCAAAGGCTGACTTTTTAAATCTCATCTAACAGAAGAGCTGCAGCACAAACTGTTGAAAATCCCAGCTTTAGTATAAATATGGACCCCTTTTTTGATTAAAGTCACATCAATTTTGTCATAAATAATAAATTGTACAAGTTTTAACCAGGTACGTTTTTTCAATCATATTTGTTAGTCTGTCTGTTAGTTCTGGTTTGGATAGTTGTGTACTTTTTGCCAGATAAGAGTGGTTTAAATCAAACCGTGAACCATGTTCCAGGTATGATGGATCTTGAAGAATGTCTTTTTGCAACCAGTGATCAAATAGGTAATCTATACTGTCAAAGGTCTAAGGTAATATATAGATTTTATGTGACAGGGTTCTTTCTGATGACCCCAAAAAATCAGTCTCTGCTAGGCTTTCTTCATCAGCTCAACTGTTTCTGTGTCTTGTTAGATTCTCCTTCCAAAGAAGCAGATGTCAGACAACCTCCCAATAACCGCTTTGTTAATAAAATGAGGCTGTATGACAGTTTCTTCTGCCCAAACTTCATATTCATGAGAAGAAGTGCACCAAGAAATCTAACCTAGCTAATTACAGCAAATCTTTTTGATTAAATCAACCTTCCCTAGCTGCCTGAGGTAATATTGGAGGAAAAAACAAGAAATGCTAGCAGAAATGAAGGGCAGGAAAGACGGACCACTGAGTACCAGTGCAGACAAGAAGCTTTATCATCCTTACTCACTCATTTAGTAGCACATAGGCCACACATAGATGTGTAGATATGTTTATATTTGATTTGTATGGACAATTTTAGAAATGTGTTAGCTACAGCTGAGATACTTAAACCAAATGTTACTTATTAAAGCTCTTTAACTATGAAATGCTTTAACTATGAGTTAATCTTCAGATTACTCAGCAGCTCCTCAGAAATGCTCCTTGTGTTTTTTTTTCTCTATTTCACTTCTTATAAAGGATGTAAGCTTAGAGCTCATGTGGATTTAGAAATCTAAATCTACATTTAGAAATCAGTGAATCATTCAACCATTGTGGGTAATTGCTGCCTCTCCAGTAGCTCTCCACTTCTTAAAAACTCTTTTAACCATTTTAAACATTTCTTCTTTCTGTTTTCTACTCTTCTAGCAAAGCAAAACAGCCTGTGTGTGTGTGTGTGTGTGTGTGTTTTACACATATATGTTCAGAGACTATTTTTACCTTTAAGACTCAACAAACAGCAAATTCCTCTGATTTTTTTTTTTACTCGCCAGAGGAACCGTTAGCTAGCTGCTAGCTATGCTAGCTCGTTGCAAAAAGGCTGACCCCGGATATGACATGACATTCAGATGGAGCTCAAGAGAAGATTTAGGGGTTGCAGTTATCTTTTATGCTTCGGCAATCAATGGATGTTGCATAGCTTTGTTATTTAATTTATTCGGGAGAGGAGTGACCGCTACATGCTACTTTTCCTTTAGCAGGTTTTTGTTTAAAAATCACACAAGAGGATAAGAAAATCATGACATCTCTTCTGAGAGTTAGGTAGCAACTAATCTCTGGCCTCTTTGAACCATTTTATACCTGCACAAAAAAGCCCTTCTCTACCGCATATAGTCTAACCTGATAGGTTTATCTCAAGAGTCCTTTTAGGGTTTAGGAGACAAAAATAAGGTAAGACATTTTCCCGAGTCAAACTGTCCAGGGTGTACCCCACCCAGAGATTGCTGGGATAGGCTCCAGCTACTCGTGACCTTCAATTGGATGAAGCACAGAAAATGGATGGATGGGTTTTCCAAAACAAGCAGCCTCCATTTACCTGTCCTTTCTTGTTTCAGTTATTCATATTGTCATAGAAAGAAATTGAGGTGTCGTAATCTTCTTTTTATGGTGCCGGCCAAGAGACTCATTGAGCCAATCTGTAGTAATAGACATGTCTTTGCATAGCATGAAGTATTGTACTGTTAATAGGAAGCAGTTGGAGCCAGTGGTGTGGAGAAGCCGCATCTTTTCACCACAGCTAACTTCATTTGTGCTCTTTATGGCCAACCTGCAAAATGAAGATCAAGTGATTTTCTGTTTACTGTTGGGTCTATAGGTCACTCAATGTTTACTTGAATTAATGAGACATAAAGCAACTGTGGGGGTTTTGACAGTGAGGTTTGTGGTGCTTCTTTTGCTTTGCATTGATCCAGAAAGAACCAAGCTACCATGAAATTTACACATTTAATCCTTTAAATATAACCATTCAATCATGACCTTTGCTAAAATAAAATAGATGACTGGAAGTTGAGTAATATGGATTCATTAGTGTGATGCATTCTTCTTGTTTCAGCTTAATCAGACCAATGCTCAATTAATGATGAGTTAAATAACGTTTTGTGAACCCATGGGACGGTCTCAAAGGGAGGAATTTGGATAATATACATTCATTAAACATGGCAGCCATCCAGGACTGTTAATCTAATCATGGTGCATGTGTCATTGTTATCTCATTCTTCTATTGGTGTAAACAACATGATCTGCTTCACCAATGATATTTTTTTCTTTTTACACAATTCTATTTCAAATGGCAGTGTTCAAACCAGCTTTTCTAGTAATGCACTCCAATAGAAGAGCACTTTTAATTCAAAGCATGTCTCTTTTTAAGCACTGATATGAAAGAGGAGGCGCTGACATCACTGATCACATGACTTCTTTAGCAACATACGGCTGAAGGGTTCAAACAACAGTGTGGTTTGTTAGACCCTGCGATCCAAAAACATGATTCAAGGCAGTCTGATTTACAAGGACATATGATTACTTTGAAAAGTTAGAAGGTACTGCAAAGTCCAGATATGCTAATTGAAACTTTCAGTCCTTGAAAATTTTTTTTACAAACTAGAAGAAACTGCCTGAGTTTAGGACCCTACTACCCGGCTATTTAGTGGGATTTAGTTTTTAGTGGAAAGCAAAGGTAAGACACTAAATATGTCTACTGAAGCAAATAGTACACATTTTTTAAATAAAATATTTACATTTGTTTTTTGTTTTTTTAAAAAATACCTTTTTTAAAACAGGTATTTGCTCAAGGGCAGAGATGAGGAATTTTAAATCTTTAGAGTCCTATAATTTCTTTGTCACTGGTTGGGAATCCAACAATGTAATAAAGGAACATAAAAACTAAATGTCTTCATTATATTTGACTAGCTACATAAACAAAAAACCAAAATGGCTTCTCCTCTGCAACACAAAGCAACAGGAAGTTAATTATTTCTTTATACTGTTGTGTCATTTGAAGAAAAGTTGTAAAACTAACTAAATGTAGTATAAAGTAAAGATTCAGCTTTGATGAAGTCTTGTGAACAAACGTATGTATAATCAGACGTGGGTCCACTGGACCTGGTTGTGTTGCTACGCCTGATTGTTGGACGTCTTGGTTCTGGTTCTGTTGCCTCAGAAGGAATCTGATAAAAACTTTAATCCCTTTTCTTTCTAGTAATGTTGTGAAAAAGGACAACACAGCAATCTTTAGGCATAGTTATGGTTTTCTTAGAGAACTTTTCACTGCGCTTCCTTTTATGGCAGCCCAATGTTTATACCCTCGGTGTCCGTTGCTATGGAGACAGGTCACGTGAATTTGGGAAAAGCCCGGATGTTCCTACCCTGGTATTGTTTCTGTCTAAAAATCATGACACCGTACTACTGGAAATGATAAATGTCAGTTTTACTGAAAGACAAAGTTTATATTTACCTTTCTAGTGACAGAATCTTAACTCCACTGATCCCCAGAGCTCTTTTTGAACAAAAAGGGTCATTTAAAGCTCAATCTAAATTGACACACTTTAGTAATAAGTGAAAGATCACAATAGCAATTCTCTACAGATAAGAAAACACATTCAGCAACTCTGAGTCAAAAGCAATGATCCTGCACTCTCTTTTTATCTGTGTAGGAGAAACACACTGCAAAGAAACAGCCATGCAAACGGCCTTTCAAAGAGAAGCAGAAAGAAGACCTTGAAGAGAAATTCACACTACTCTACTCTCCCATAACATGACAGGAAGAAAACCTGGGATAAAAGAAACTCTCACTCCTCTCCTCTCCAGATATGAGAGGTTCAAGATGATGCATACTGAGTTTAGTTTTATGTTTTCAATTTGCCCATTATGGTAAATGGTAAATGGTCTTGTACTTGTACAGCGCTTTTCTACACATCAGTGTACTCAAAGCGCTTTAACACTATTCGACACATTCACCCATTCGCTCACACAAACGCTCACACATTTACACACCGTGACGCAGCACATCACATTACATGTCCACATCTCTCTCTGTCTTTATACTTTTCAGTAATAACTCTTGAAACTATCTATACAATGTCAGAAAAGTGAAGAGAGAGTGTGTTTTGGCCAAGAAGCCTTCCAGTTGGCACACTGACACCTGGAACCACAGTAAATTGTTTAGAAAAGAATATAAAGTATCAGCCCAAAGTAATTATTCAAATTCTGTCATTGACAAGGCACACAATTGCTTTTCAAGACACTGCAGAAGTGTATTAACCTCCTGGAACAACTCAGGTAAAGGATATTTATTCATGGACACTGGCCAAAGATAAATATCGCCTTACTTACTTTAAATCGGGGCTATTGATCAGTCTTAGGCCTAAGATTATCCATAATTCCTTTGAAACCCTTACTCCTAAGTCTATCTCACCCAAAATGTAAATGGGAAAAGCCACCCCTGGCTGCAGTATTGTACCGTCTCTCTGACTTCTCAGACTCGGTGCTAAATACAGAAAAGGGAACTTTAAAATTATTGTTTATTTTGAAAAGAATAATTTAAATATTGCTTTTAAATTTATTTAATTGGTTTATTATAAAATGTCCACAGAACCACTCTAATACTAATCATACGCTTCATCTTGCTCTGATGTTCTGTCTGATCCTTTCCACATGACTTTTGAATTTATTTTATGTGAAATGAGCTTCCTCCGCAGGGTGGCCGGTCCAGTCCAGGACACACTGGACTGATTACATGTCCCAGCTGCCTGGGAATGTCTCAAGATGTCCCCGATGCGCTGGCAGATGTGGCTGTGGAAAGGGAAGTCTGGGCTTTCCTCCTTAGGCTGCTGCCAACAACACGTGCAACATGTGCCACAGCTTAATTCACTTTCTTTGTCAAACCTTTTTACCGTTGAAACACAAAATGTTTCCTCCACAGTCCTGTTTATATCATCCTAAAACTCATAATGTTTGTTTCTTATTCAGAGTCCTTAAACAGACCCAACCTGCAGCTGCCAGAACCTGATATGTCTTCCAGTGAACTTTAAAACATGAAACAGTCAGACTGTAAAACATCCCACCCTCTTATTACATTTTCTTTATTCCATAACCCTTTCAGCATAATTTAGATAATAACCAGAACAAGAGCAGATTGAATGCTGAAAGTTGTGAGAAGTTAAAATACACATTTGAGGCATTGTTACCGTGATTCCCGTGTAGTAAAATGGTTAAAAGAAATTACACGTAATTTATATAAAAATGTTGAAATTTCTTTTAACAAAACTTGTGTTAAATTGTTGCAATTGTTACCCTGTATGGCAGCACTGTGTGCACCTTATTTATTAGCTGTTTAAAGAGACGTCATGACATTTGGACAGGATTTATTTTACAATGACAGAACGTGTTTAGTGGTTGATGTTCTTATTAGCAATATTAATGTCATATTAATATTAACATTTTCAAAAACAATTTATATTTATGTATTTTATTTCTTTGGTTTCATTCTTCTGTGATGGACTGGAATCCCGTCCAGGGTGTCCCCCGCCTCTTTCCGTTAGGGACAAAGCATTGCTGTTACCGTTTGTAGTTTATCTGTACACTTGCTAGGAACATTGTCCTGCAAAGTCGTGTATTTTTCCATTTCTAAAAGTTGACTAGAATAGAAAAAGCCAGTTTTTGTACATATGACGGCTGTAAAAATGGTCTGGTCTGCATCACAATGCGCGACACGTGTAGCCTACAAAAGCTCACTGCTAGACGCCTTTAGTTGTTTTCTGATAGAGATATATTTATTTTCTTCTCTATCTGGATCTTTTACAGAGGAGAAATCTTTAAACCCAGATAAATAAAAAGGATAAAATGAAAGAAGAGGAAAATAAACACTCTGATTTATCTTTGAAGACACTTCTTGTTGAATCTTTAATAGCCTTTTTAATGCACAGGGATAACTCTACTGTTTGACTTCAGAACCAATGACTTCACAGCCTACAACAAGATACTCAGGAGACTCAAACTAAGCTTTCTTCTTCCAGCTGCAGCTTCTTTTTAACCCTTGTTTTTCCATTCTTTTTTTCTTTTCGCCTGTAAAGCTTACCGGTTCAGCTAAATGTTTCAAGAGCAGCCGTCTCCGTGTTTTACACGCATCACTTTCACTTTGCCCCACCAGACCATAAGAGAACATTTTCAGATTTAGGAAACTACTTTGTACCATGTACCATGGTTCTCAACCGGAAAAGGGTGGAGTTCCCTCTAAGAGTGGGGGATAGAATCCTTCCCCAAGTGGAGGTGTTTAAGTACCTCGGGGTCTTGTTCACGAGTGGGGGGGGAATGGAGCGTGAGATCGACAGGTGGATCGGTGCTTCTGCAGTAATGC
>JBAMIG010007276.1:0-13457 GCA_037177335.1 Kiunga ballochi | reverse complement strand
GGAGCCAGATGAGGAGGCTCGGGCATCTGGTTAGGATGCCTCCTGGATGCCTCCCTGGTGAGGTGTTCCGGGCACGTTCCTGTGGGAGGAGGCCTCGGGGAGTCCACGCTGGACTGATTACATCTTGTGGCTGGCCTGGGAACGCCTCGGGGTCCCCCCAGATGAGCTGGTTAATGTGGCTGTGGAGAGGGAAGTCTGGTCTTCCCTCCTTGAGCTGTTGCCCCGCGACCTGACCTCGGATAAGCGGCAGAAGATGGATGGATGGCAATAAGTAGATAATCTCAAGGTGAGATGTAGCTTCAATTTCTTTTTATCTGGACATTTTCCTCATAGGCAGCATTTTGAGATTGCAAAAAAAAAGTGGCTTTTTTCCCCAAACAGTGTATTAATGGGAGTGATTAAAATCTGGCATATAATAAGTTATGTGTTAAGCACAGTGCTGATAATTTGATGGTATATTGTTTGAGCAAAAAGATCATATTTGAAACCCTTGATTTGACAAACAGTGAGGCTTTAATAGCACGTAGAAGAACCGTATGCAGCCAGAACACCCGGACATCTCCATATGCTGGGCCATTGAATCCTCTCAGCATCAGTGAGGGTTTGTCACATGGGCAGCATCCCCACACTGACATAACAAAGGATCAGTGGCATCAAGGTAGGTCTTTCCATCCTCTTCCTCCCCAAATTCTAGAGGTTGTCTCTAATAAACCCTGCTATGAGGGTGAAGGTGAACCTGGAGGTCAGAGTTCAGGGACAGACTGGTTGCAGAATCTCTCCATAGATTGCTCCAGTGATGAAAGGTTTGGTTTAGTGGTTGGAACCATTTGCAAGCTTTATTCACATGTTTAGTGTTAAAATATGATCATACTAAAATATATAAAGCAATCTTAGATACATTTACATTGTGTTAAAATAATCAAAGCACAGAGGAGCTCTGACTGATGAGATAAGCACCGCATCACAGCGTTAACCACACTTATCAGAACAATCAGGACTTTCTACATACATTTATTCTTAAGCATCCACAGGAATTAGATCCATGTGACTCATTTCCCAGCAGAAAAGCTGCACATGATGCAGCCTTCAGTGTCCTACTGCTGATCCTTTTCATCGCATTTCTCTGCTATGTGGACATCACACAAACACCATTTTGTTGCACACTTACTGGTTGATTTCCAAACCACATGTGAGATTACAAAAAACTAAAAATCAGGATAAAATCCCATCATAAATGTAATAAATGAGTTTGTGTTAGGACTGAGACAGTTTTGAGGATATCAATAATGAGGACTTAACAAAAATCAAAATACATTACAGATTAGTTAAAATAGTCCTATTAGTCACTCTGTGGAAACATTTTGATTTACTTACTGGAGAGTCCCCTTGAAAACAGTGCATGGAACTAAGGCCCTGTGGGCTCCATCATCTGACATTAAGTGTCTTAGAGTCATAAAAGCAGAATTAGATCCACTGAAATTCAACATTTTTCAGGATCACATTTTTTCTGTAACTTGTGAGTAAATGTCAGACAACAAAAAGTGCGTTGTGTGGCTTCATCTTTGACCAACCTGCAGTTCATTCATTCAGCCAGGGGATGGCGCTGCTGATGCGTGATTCTACCACAACCAGTAAGCGGCTCAGATGTTCCCCGTCGCTTCCTGAAGAGACTCTCTGATGCTGTTGATTTCCACGATGCTGTCATTGAGCATATTTGCCACCTCTCTTATTTCAGCCACTATCTCTTTCTTGCAGCCCTTCTTCAGTTCTCTGCTGTCCTTTAAAAAGTACTTGTCCATGCCTTTGAAGAGTCCTTGCACCGAGACGACAGCAGAGTCGGCCAACTCCGTAGCTCGCATCACAGGCGAGTCCACTAAGCTGATCATCTGGACGGCCCTGCGGATCTCCCAGTCCTCTGAGTAATGCTGGGTGCCAGACCTGAGGAAAGGATGGCCTCGCAGTTTGTACAAACCCTTATTGACGAAGTGAAGTATTTTTCCAATGTCCAGCAGGTGATCCTCATACTCCTTTAGGACATGCTCTACCTGTGGAGAAAAACAATGCAGAACTTACAGCTTTATTTTCACATCTCAGTTCATTTCCTCACAAAGATCAGTGGTTTGACAAACTAAAGATGAAGAATTACTAAAACATTATTTAGTTAAAGTAAAAAGTAGGTCTTACCTTCTTGCGGTCATTATTGTTGTGAACGTTATCAGAAATGGCTGCAGAGGCCGAAGTGATCCCACCAGCTGCCGCCACACCAACACCCACAGCTGTGATTACCAGCGAGGCCCCAAAAGTAAAGGGCACCAGAGCCAAGCCGGTGATGGCCGCCACACTGCCCACCGCTGTGGTGGTCCCACCAGTGAGGCCGGCTATCTTTGCTTTCTGGTGGAATTCACTGATGTCGTCAGCGAGGGCGTGGAGCATGACGATGGACTGCCAGAGGATCTCTGCTCTCTCCGTGAAGGCTTTGTTAAAGAGGCGGAGACCATGATGAACCTTGTCAGCCAGGATGGTGAAAGCCCTGAGAGGCAAACATTTAGCTCAGCAAGTGCACCAAATCCATCCCATACTCCAGGGCTTAGTTTGTGAATCCCGTAAAACATCCTGGGAACTACACAGCTCTCTACCCACAGTCAGATTTTATGTGCAGGACAAGAGACGGCAGTGCTGTCCAACTTCATTCGAAACCATCCTCACTTTGTCTTTACATGCTGGATGTTTAGGTACTGACTGACAGTTGTTGCTTAGCAACAAACAGCATCCCAGGTCACATTTTTATACCCACCTCCCTTTCCCCATTAAATGCATATAAAACTAACCCAACAATTTGTCAACTAAAATATAAAATATTCATTATTTTCTCACTTTATGCTGAAAATATTGTTTCCTTGTGGTGATACGTTAATTAAATTCTCCACATCTATGGTTTATCTGCACTACATGAAACAAAAATCAACTTTCTGACAACTGAGAACAAAAACTGTTATAGAAAAAAAGGTAAAAAAAAAAAAGATGTACTTTGACTCATCCTTTTGAATGGCTGTCTCCTCTTCATCTGATGGCATCTCATCCCATTCTGAAATATAAAACACGTTATAGTGATATTTAGGGAACACTTTGATGTCCACTTCATGTTGGAGGAAGCTCATTTGATACCCACTCTCTACTGTGTACCACCATTCCATCAAGCTGTCAGTGTCCTACAGAAAACACAAAGAATCCTGATGCTCACATTTCCGTGCAACATCGTTTTTAAAAAGGTTTTTGCAAAGCCAGTTACCAAAGCAACTGACCCCTTCATCTTCCTCGTTTTCCAGGCCCGCTACCGCACGCTCATCCTTCTGGGCAGCAAGCCATTCTGCCTGAATGAGAAAACAATAAAAACAGGAGTGTTTACAAGAGGTTTTACTTGGTTCATGCAGATATGGCATTAAATGCGGCACCCTGGAACCACGAGGCATTTTGTGTGCTGCAGTGTTACATCAGTGTTATGCAGATAAACCAGTTTGGTTGCATTGCAGAGAAACCGAGCAGACAGTGGAAAACAACATCATAGCTTTGCTGAATGGGTTGATAAAGATAAGGGAACTTACGCTAAACTTGCTAGATGTTTCAATATGAAACTAAATATTTTATTTTTGTGCATAAAATCAGAATGAGGTTCTGTCAGAGATACAGCTCGTTATTCTGTACTTCTGATCACAGCCAAGATATCTCTCAGGTCAGAGTCAGTGGAAAAATGTAGTTTTAATCATCAAGAGTGAAGATGATAAACCGGAACTGTGTCTTTACACAAATGCTTTCACATTCACGCTGATGCAGGCGAGAGAAACCAAAACGGTGGACACGGCAAACGTACCCGAGCAGCCTCAGAAAGGTGTTGGTTAGATGCAGCTCCATGTGGATCCTCACCCTCCAGATACGCCGCTTTGCTCTGTACAGATTCAGTTACTAAGTCATACTTATGTCCGTATTTACATCAGGATTCTTAACACTGAGCACAGACTCACCTTATGCTTGAGTTTTTTGAGGCTTTTCAATTTTAACGTTTTTTTCTGATGAAAAAGGAAAATTATTTAGAGCAGCCTGAGAATACATCACATAAAAAACCAGTCGGTTCAATCAGTGAATGAAAATGTCAAGCATACCGGTTTACAGGTTTCAAGGTAATCTTCATCATAATTCCCCTTTGCAGGATTTTCCTCCTCTTCAGATCCTTCCTGCTTAAACATGCAACAGTAATTAAGCCTGAATCAGCAAACTTTAGCTGGATGACTCAGCATTCAGTAAATGCTGTTGGTGGCTGTATGCACTGGACTTTACCTGTCCGGTGGAGGTCTTCGGTTTGCGCAGTACAGGAACAGGATTTTTCTAAAAAAGGGGAGGAGGATATTTGCATGCATGTTGTGGAGCAGAAGTATAGAAACACCCTGCATAATGGCCAGTTGTAGGAGATCAAAATGAACAGCAACATGCTTTAATCCACCTCAGGATCCTCCTCCCTGCATGTCTGTTCCCACTCAGACATACCCGCGGGATACGCTGAGGGAACTAGTGCAGAAGTTGGATGAACTTTGAGGGAAATGCACCATTTTCAGCTGTCTGGAATCTTGGGACCACAGAGTCTGTTTGTTTGAACCCGTTTTGTTCCTCTCACCCATCCCTCCCTCATGTCTTTCTGCTGGAAATGTGCGCTTTAACGCACCTCAGCCTTCCATGTAATGTTTGTTTTGTGTGATCTCGGATGAGGCTGTACTGGAACAGAATTATGCTGACTCAGTGACAGTAAAGTCATGGTAATTATTCAGTATAAGCAGATTACAGACATCCCACCTAAAGCCTCAACAAATAGATCATAAAAAATGTTACCAGTTTACAAACCTTCATCCAATTGAGCTCTTCATCCTCCAGCTCCTCAGCCAAGAAGCTGCTCTTCTTTTTCTGCACCATGCTGCTCTCCAGCATGTTCTCCTACATAACACACACACACACACACGTAAATAAATCAGCTCATTTTACTGCTTTACAACAGGATCTTTCACTGACCTTCACACCGACTTTTCGACGACCTGCGTGTTGCAGTTTCATCTTAGTTGCTTTTTTCTATTAAAATAAAGAAAGAAGTCTTTAAAAAGCCACTAAATAAAACATCTAAATGGAGTGAGAGGACACTTACTGGTTTGCAGTCTTGGAATCCATAAAAATCTTCATCTTGTTTCAGAGAATGATGATGAACTTTCTGTAAGTGGTCATCATCCATGAAATCAGTCTAAGTGACACATTTTCATCCATCAGCGTAAAATATATGAAAAAAACACTGAGCACCATTTTTATGTTAAACAACAACTTACCTGCTGGCCTTTTAATTCCTCCACATCCTCAAAATCATCAATCTATAAAAAGATAAAAACAGGTGAATTAAATAGTCTGAAAAAAGTCCTTTAAAATCATCTGAATATAAAATCCTTTATAAAAACAAAAGCAGTTTACATTCACATTTACCAGGATTAAACAGATGCTCCGAGCTGCTTTGAGACTGTGGTGAGGAGGATCATAGCGGTCATTCAGTGATATCTGGAGCTCACAACCCTCCTCAGGTTTTATCACACAGAATCTCAGAGCTCTGTAATATTCCTGTCCTCACACATTATACTCGCTACCACGGTGCTTCACAACAAATATGAGGTTTGGTTGATGGGACAGACATTTGTTTTCCTTATCCAGAGTTTAGAATAATGTTTGTGTGTCAAACTATATATATAAAAAAAACATTAAGGTGTTTAAAGTTGCAGAGATTTGAGCAGGTTTGATGAGTACTCGGTCAAAATGAGCTGCTTCTGAGGACCGGCCTCATGTAGGTTGTATGAATGTTTCTGTGATCAGGACAGATAAGTTAAAGCTAAAAACTTAGAAAAATCTATACGTCTTAACGGCAACGTACAGTAACTGAAAAAAATCCTTTAAAAAGGGCAGCAAACCTTCTTCTTAGAGGAATATTGCTGACCTTTGTGCGTGCACAGTTTGTTGGGATCACATCAACAGAGGCTGAACGTTACCTTTGACTTATCACGAGGGGTGTAGCCGTGTGCGCCAAGAACCTCGTCAGGTGACTTCTCCTGGGAGGAAAAAATTCCAAACATGTGTAACAACCGAGACATCCTCATACCTCAGACATGCATCGAGCGCTGCGCGAGCAAACGACGATCATACAAGCTGTCAAACACGCTCCAGACACAATTCAGACACACCTTTGAACCTTTGCGAGGCGTGTGTCCACGAGCTCCCTTTGGTTCTCCATTTGGCTGGAAACAGAAAGGTGTCAAAGCAGAGCGGCGTGGGACAGTGGCACTCTGTGTGTGTGAGAGAGAGAAAATACCTTTTCTAGAGTGATGGCGAATCCTCTCTGTGGCACAAACTTGATTTTCAGTTTCTTTTTTGTTTTCTGCAAAAACATTATGTAGTCATTTCAATGAAAGCATGATATTCTCTAGTCTGCATTAAAATAGCTTCATCTGCTGGGATAAGAATGAACGAGTGCCAACCTCATGACGAGCTTCCCCTCCCTCTGCCTCTTCACCGGTGTCATCATCCAACATATCCCCCTGAGACAGATACGGATTTTAAACCATCAGCAGCAGCTTTTTATTTTTATTTCTTCTTGAGACTTTTAATTACTGAAGAAAATTATTTTCAAACTAAAATGGATGGACCATCAGTAAATTTTATTGGAATAAAAAAATAAGTATTAATTCCTTGCATTTTTAATCTGCACAGATCAGCTGATCTAGTAGTTTTCTGTCATTAATCCGTTTGAAGATACCAAACAGTTTACCTCTGACCATCGACGTTCAATAGCGTTTTTCTTCCAGTCGCTTTTATTCGGATCCTTTTTCTGATCAATGTGAGAAAATAGGGAGTTTTTCACAGACATGTGTCAGTTTGCATGAAAGACACTGTTAAAAGGATTTGTATGAAAACTTGGATCAAAGTGGGAATTACACACACACACACACCTTTGATTCCTGAGGCAAGTGTCCATTCATGTGTGGTCGCTCGGTCACGGAGGAAGTAGTAGATGCTCTTCGGAACAACTGGTTAACTTTGGTCTTCAGAGGTTTTTTCTTTATGGCAAAAAGAAAAACATTCTTTAACACAAAGCTTTTAAAGGCAGTCGTGATGCTGAATTGGAAAGAAGATTAAAACATACTCTGTATTCCATCCCATCTTCATCATCGTTCTCTCCTGCTGATGGGTGCACATCTCTTAGATTTTCCTGAGAAACAGAAGATTTCTCAGCTCTAGTGCAGCTATGACCTCAACATTAAAGCCAACAGTAGAAACTAAATGTCCCATTAACAGACTAAACAGCTGCTATCAAGCCACCATGAAGAAAGAGTGACAGACTCTCACTGGGAGTAGTAAGAAGCCATAAAAACATCCCATTTTCTGGTATAAAAATGATAGAAAAAGCTGCTTTTTTACAATTACACATTTTAGTCTAAATACCACTTTGATCTCGACCAGTCAGGTTTTCAATGATCACCTCAGTCTTGCATGCAATACAGGTAACCATAACAACCTGACAGTTTTCTGGAACAGTCCTGAAGTGGTTTTTAGCTTTGATAAGCATAAATCTGAGCAAGCTAAAATAATCTTTGGAGTTCTACAAGGTTCCCTTTTCAGACCACTGTTCAGCATCTACATGAGTCAGCTGGCTCAAATAATTAACATTTAAATATGTCGCCTCGGTCTGGCTGATTATTTGCACAACTATTTCATTTTGGTTCCAAAAAATTTAGTCTGTGGTGCCAAGAAAACATGTTTTCAAAACAAAGTCAGCACTCAGGTTGAAAACAGACATGAAAAACTGAAAATGCAGAGATGTAGGTGTAGTTGTGGCTTCACATTAAGACAGTTGTGATTGTATTCAAAGAACACCTAGAATATAAATGATGTCCCGGTTTCCTGGATGCTTTGCAGGAGCAACAAAACTGGGTGCTCGGGAACAACAATGTCTCTTTAACATGATTATGACCCATTGTTAGGGTGGGAAACGCCTCGCTTCCATCTTCTGACACATTTAGAAGAGATTAGCCTGAATTCTTAATCATCGCTTGTTGGATTCAGTTTGGTTCCTTTAACCTCAGTATATGGATGAATCTGGCTCTGATAAAACATGTTGACAGAACTTTTATTTGGTGAAAAAAAAAAAAAGACAGGTTACCTTTGACGCTTTATGTAAGATGGGCAGTGTGTTGCTCTTTCCCTCCATCATATCCTCAGAAAATGTCTCCTAAAAAAAGATTAATTATCATCAAAATAACCAATCTTATAAACTGCAACAGTGTTTTTCTTTAAGTATACCTTTGAGCTTCTTCTGGACCGTCGGGACCCTGCAAACTTTTTCTTTTTCTGTAAGAAACATTTAAATGGAGATGAGGCAGCTGCTTATAAAGCCATTCACACACAGAAACATAAAAATGATACCTTGCTGTGGTCGTCATCAGAATCAGTCTTGATCTAAAAAGAAAGAAACATTTGTATGTTTAGCTTTGTACCTCTGCTAAAATAATAAAATGTTTCTAAAAAGGGAGTGAAGCATCCAGACCATCAGCGACTCCCTCCGTAGTCTAAATTTTCCCGCCTTTTAAAGAATAAAAGAAAAAAGCAGAAAAAGAAACAGAACTGAACTGTTGCAACCACAGAAAGTTAGGTCTTATATAAAAAGGTTATAGCAAAAATAATTGAAGTCCATGTTAATCTCTTACTGGTTTGAAGTCAGGGTTGTTCTCAGGAGCGTCCTCTGGCCAGTCATCTACACACAGTTCCTGTTTGCCAGCAAAGCAAATCCTCATATAAACAGCTCTACTTCCACTAATAAAACAATTTCCATCATGTAACATTTTTACACCACATGTAGATGCAGGTTTTATAAAGATCTCACATCTGAATAACTTCATATTAAACTGAATAATTGCCGTCAACACGGGTTTGTGTGGGTCATGTGACAGAAACACACCTGTCCAATAAGGAGGATGTCCTCAAAGACAACAAAGTTATCTGGTTTTACTGGTTCAGGCTCCTGCAAATGCAACGATTTAGACAAATAGTTAGTATCCACAGAGTAAATTTAAACCTCTACATATTTTCAATGTTTTGCATGAGGATGAAAGCATGTCCAGGCCGTTGCCCTGCTGTGTACCGGGGTTCTAGCTTTACGGCGGATAACTGGCTTTTGCAGCGATCTGAACGAAGGTTTAGGGGGAGTTTTCGGCACATCTTTCAGTACATCCGGCTCCTTTTCAACCTAATTGACAAAAAGACAACAAAAGACAAGTTAAAGGGCGGAACAAAGCAGCTGCGGCTTTAATCATAACATTTACACCTAACTGTGCTTACTGGGATCGCTGGTTTTGCCGGTCGGGATGGTCTTGTTCGAGGAAGGGGTCGCGGCGGGCGTGAGAAAATCTGCACATGTAATAATTAAATAGTTTAAATGACGCATTTTAGAATCTGAAGCAAAGGATTGGGATGTTACATACATGGTCCGTGTTAGCAGGAGACTGGGTGAACAATGGAGATGCACTGGTGGCTTGACTGAAAGGAGTTGGCTGCAGAATATCCCATTTGCTTCCCTGAGGAGTGCTCACCGTCACCTCCTTCGGCTTGTGAAAAGGCTTTGGTGGGACGGCCGGAGGAGACTTCAATGTCTTTTTACCAAGCGGATCTGGCAGAAAGTCCAGCTTCGTCTCTGATGGACTGATTGAGGGAGTAGAGAATGTGATCTTGGACGGGGGATTCACAAACAAACCCATGCTCTCTCTACGGTCTGGAGGACGTTGCTGGAAGATGTCTGAAGCATCCTGGAGTCGGGCGTCTGATTTAGAAGGAGTCGGGCTAAACGGATCCTTCAAACTCGAGAAATCCTGGAATAAATTTGTCGGAAGAGGGCTGTGGAAGGGATTCCCTGCATTTGTGGATGAAGATGAAAGCGTGTGCAGGTTTTCATCCCGTCTGCTCTCTTTGAAGAGATCTTCACCTTTTGTCAGACGTGCTTGAAACAAGTCTGACTCGGAGGTGGGGGTGATGTAAAATGGGTTGGCCGGCACAGTTTGGGGGGAGCGGAACAGATCGTCCTGGTCTGAATGGGATTTAAATGGGTCAACAAAACAACTGGAAGATTTATTTCTCTCAGAATATTCTGACGGATGTAAATCTTCCCCTTTCAGAGCCTGGAAGAGATCATCTTCATCTTTACACACCTCAGCACCCGTTTCCCAGAGTTTGGAGGCGTTCTGGGTTCCAGCGGAGTTTGTGTCAAAGAAGTTTGGTGTTTCCAAGCTTAAATCATGAAAATCACCATTGAGAGAGTTTTCCAGAATAGATTTCAGGAGGAGATCTTCTTCATGTTTACGTGTCTGAAAGATGTCCGGTTCAGATAATGTGTCTCCATTTTCCACAGTCCAGCTTTCAGGCTGAAGATCCACAAGACGGCTTTGAAATTCAGATGGAGAAACAAAAAACGCAGCAGGGTTTACTTCCTCCAAACTTTCTCTCCCAGTTTCCTTATTGGGACCTTTACCAGTCGACTCCTGGTGACGGAACATCATGAGTCAGAGTGTGTTTATGTAGTTTATGATAAAAGCTGGTCAGAAAAAGAAACATCCGATACCTACCAAATAATACGAATAAAAAGGGTTTGAATTCACCAAGTTCTGAGAGAGTCCATTCTGATGAACAGAGAACAAGGAAATAAAACAAATGAAGTGTTTAGATCAAAGATTAAACTTCTCAAACCTGAGATGAAAGCTGAAACCTTACCAGAGCGCCTAAATGCAGCTGTTCCTGGTGGTCACGCTGAAACAAAGACACATTAGATGCTGAATGACTTGCAGAGGACACATTAAAAAACACAGGAAAAATAAAGTTTACATTTAAAAAGCACAAAAGTTAAATAATCTGGATTATGCTAAATACTCCAGAGTAAAAGCTGTGTTCACTAAATCTGATTTTTCACATTAAAATATCCCATTAAAAAGCAGAACACACTCTACAGGATTTCTCGTTAGCAATGAAAAACATTGTGATTTTTGCACCATTACCTTTATCCCACAAACCATGAACTGACTTATCAACAGGAGAATCTAGTTGGGCGGTTTGTGCTTGTGCAGACACACCTACACAGTAAGTCAGCTGTTTGGGTCAGACAGCAAGCAGAAGTGTGTGCAGAATAACCCGGGCCAGGTCAGGATGAAGATCGTCATCTTCACTTTTCAAATTGAAAAGAAAGAACATTTCTAAGCTAATAGCTTGTAAACAGTGTGAGATCTCCAACCTGTCTGAGATCCATTTGCCTGTCCATCACACCTGATCCGTCAGCATCCTGTGTGGGAGAGGTCACAAACAGCAGATGGTGAAGGGTGGACAGCTTTTCCTGTGTGGTTCCGATTGTGTAAACATACTGATGCAAACTAGAATCATTCTTGTTTTTGTTGTTTTATTTCTAAACAAACAGCCGTATTTCTAGCCTGACGGCTGCATACGGTTTCCGTATCCTTTTGTTAACAGGAATCCCCAACCTGCAGCTGTGTGTGTGGGTGGCATGAAAGCTGCTGGTGTCACTGGTCTCTGACCTGTTTGTTTGGATATTCAGACACAGATGATCTGCTGGAGTCACAGGGTGATGAAATGAGAGCCTGAGGAGGAAAAAGATGACGAAGGATAGGATCATTTTCTAATTAAAAGACCGTTTCGGTATTCAGTAAAGATCTTATATCTAAATGATCTGGGTTGCTGTATATAATATCTAAAATAAAAATAGTAAAGAGTCATGCATAAGATGAGGAAACAAAGCAACATCGGGCTTATTTTTAGTGTGCTGCCAATGAGATGTTATATAACAATGCAGCCATTCTTTTATTATTATTTCCATTAATGCACCAAATATTTTATTTTAAAAGCTATTTTTACATCTAATGCAAAAGTATAGATTTGAAAAAAAATCATATTTGTGTGAAAATCCAACACAAATACATACATTTCAAAGATAAAAAGCTTTTCTTTCCTTATAGTACCTATATGTGTTTTTATGAAGACAGAACTGGACTTTGATCGTTTTCCATTATGTGTTTGAATCAACTTACATTGTATTGATTATTAATCGAGCTTTGGGAGATTCTCCTTAGCGTATTTTGTAGCGTCATGTGTTAAGATCCTAATATTTATTTTTATATAAAGGACATAAATATAAAGCCAGTAGAAAATATACACAACAGGTGAGAAGGGTTTATTTATCCAGCTTGTTTATTCTAACAAAACACCTGTCAGGAAGCCATGCCAACAAGAAAAGTCTCACAAACTATTTATTTTCACCAGTTTAAGGTAATATGTTATTGGTCATATTTAGGAAGATGATTGAGATGTGGCCTCACTTTCAGGTTTATGATGAACAAAAAATCTTTTACACAGTAATATTTAAAACAGAAACATATTTCAGGACACTTACATGTCTCCTTCCAGCAGATTCTGCTGGGTTTCCCTCATGTTGGCCTCTTTCTAAACCATTTACCTAAAAGGGAAAGAGAGAAAAGTTTAAAGCTAAAAAGCTATTCCCGAAACATCTGCCCCAACTTCCACACTGCTTTATGCCTCTAAATCAAACTTACAGATGCTTCTTCTTCTCTCATCATGTGCAGCTCAGATGGTTTGTGCTCAGATTATGGAGAGAATCCCAAATATTTAAACATTTATCCGGAAAATAACCAAAATGTCGCGGTGTCGCAGCACATCAAAGCGTTCTCACGTCGCACAACGTTTGCTTATGATTAGCCTCCAGCTGACGCACCTGCGTCAAGTTTAACAAGTCAGGTCAAGAACTTCCGGTTTGAGGATTTTCGAAAGAAAGTAGCTACATTTGCGCGCGCGCTTTGACTACCACTTTTAGTGAGGCACCTCTGAATGAATCTTTAAAGGAAGGGTTCAGTTTTGTTGATTGATTTGATTAGCCTAATTAAAAAAGCATTTTCTTAACCATTAGCTTCAAGGTACAAATAGGATCAGTTAAAATTTTATCCCCATATTTTCCCGTTCTTGTGTATCTAAATAGTTTAAAGTTTAAATTGTAATATCTTGCTTCTGTTATTTTGATTCCTTAGAATCACCTTTTTGTAGCTTTGTGACATACTAGCATGTGTAAAACAGTGAAATTCATCTGAGTTTTTTTTTCTGCAGGTTGCAGGATGGAAAACGACTAGGCTATAAATAGCCTGTAGCCTATTATTATTAATATAATCACTATAATAATATTATTTATTAATATTTTATAATAATTATTATTATTATATTATTATTTTTATTATTATTATAAGCAGAACTCCAGCCGGGAACCTTTCTGTGTGGAGTTTGCATGTTCTCCCCGTGTTAGCGTGGGTTCTCTCCGGGTACTCCGG
>JBAMIG010007091.1:7500-13471 GCA_037177335.1 Kiunga ballochi | reverse complement strand
CCCACGCTAACACGGGGAGAACATGCAAACTCCACACAGAAAGGTTCCCGGCTGGAGTCCTGCCCACACCAAGGCTCCAATCGGAAACCTCCTTGCTGTGAGGCCACCGTGCTGTTTTAAAAGACATACTCAAACAAAATAAATGTATAGATGTATCACTCAGTTAGGTATGTCAGAAGTCGTGATAGCGTGATAAAGGAGGTGGTATTCATGAAAATACTCCATTGTCTAACCTCTTATTAAACATTTTCTTTTCTTATGCTGTTCACGTCAGCTTTGGACATGACAACATTTTAAACATTAGTTTTCTTATTTCGG
This sequence comes from Kiunga ballochi, assembly GCA_037177335.1. Lineage (NCBI taxonomy): Eukaryota > Metazoa > Chordata > Actinopteri > Atheriniformes > Pseudomugilidae > Kiunga > Kiunga ballochi. The sequence goes on along the minus strand of JBAMIG010007091.1, from coordinate 13,153 downwards.
GTAATTTTAAACCATATACAAGAGGATTCAAGATAGGAGGGATCACAACAAACTCAAACGAAAGAATAATGGCTAAAATGGATTTAGCTCCTCGAGGTCAATTCTGCTAAGTGCTACATCACAAAACACGGTGATAGAGTAATTAATAAAGGTGACAATGTGTGGCAAACAGCTTTGAGTGACTTTTCTCTTGAACTCTGAAGAGTGACTCCTGCAAACAAGGCAAATCCGTAGATATGTATACAGAACAAAAGCCAGGGGCAGAAAGACTGTAGTTGTGCTGACAAGCATGCCGATTAAATTATTGAGCACAGTGGAGATGCATGACAACTTCACAACCGGCCAGTTGGCAAAGAAAACTTTCAGTATCTTGTTGCCAGAGAGTGGAAGTCTGGAGGAAAGATAAACACAGGCTGCAACAGTAAAAGCAAGATAGATCCCTGCGAACGTGAGCAGTTTAGAGACCATGCGGGGACTCATCTTGCTGTGGTATTGCAGAGGCTGGCACACAGCAACATACCTGTCATATGCCATTATGCTTAAAATGGTGAGCTCATACGAGGCGTAGGTATAAATGACATAAATCTGAGTGAAACAGCCCAACTGCAAGATCAAATGAGTGTCTGACAGCAGGTCTCTGAGAAATCTAAGGAAGAATCCAGCAGAGCCGTACAGAGAATTAAGAGAGAGAAACACGATCAAAACATACATGGGCTCATGCAGACTCTTTTCTTGTGCTATTACCACTATGATGACCAGATTAGAAGAGACAATAAAAGCATAAACCAAGAAACATAAGACAAAAGCCGGGTAACAGTATTTTCCTATGTTAAAGAACATGGTGAGGTTAAAATAAGGAGGATTGGTGATGTTTTGGTGGAGGATTGGTGGGGCAACCCTTTTTGAACACACCTAACTTCAATGAATTGCTCATTAACAAGCTGCAAAAAATATCATGGGCAGGTTCATGAGTTACCCCTTCAGGAGACCATCATTTTAAAAGTCAAGCATTTCCTTTTCCGCTCTGTCAGCAAGATGGCGTCTGTTTAGTGTCCATTGTTTCACACTTGATTTTTGGCTAATTTTAGGGCAGCATTCAGGTACTTTCCGTGCACTGACCTTTTGCTTAAATTACAGTGTAAACGCACTACGCACTTAAATATATGAATGAATTAATTAATTTATTTGTCACATGCAAGTTATACAGTGTACAGCCCACAGCGAGATTGTTTCAAGCCAAGATTACACATAACATAAAAACAACACATGACAAAACAGGCTAAGGGGCAGCCATGGTCTGGCGCTCCTTTCAAGGTTGGGGAGAAAAAAAAAACACATAAGGAGATTATCTGAGGAGAGAAAAAAAGCTAAGCATCCTATTCAGCATAACTCATATGCAGAGTATACTTGACAAAAAAATATAGTGCGCAAAATAGTGTTAGTGCGCTGATTAAGACAGCCAATATCTGTGATACTTGCTCTGGATTTTTGTTGTTGTTCTATCATCTTAGGTCAATCATTTTTTCATTTGACATGTTTGCATTAACCAAGTTGTTGTTTAGTTATGTTGTTTATCCCTTTTTCATTTGGTCATTGTTTTACACATAAGATACATTTTAAATTTAGTTATTATAAACAAGATGGTCCTTGTTTTATTGGCAATTCCAATTATTGTAAGCTTTGCTTTTATTGAAGGTTGTTGGGATTTTTCCTACACTGAGTGAGTGATGGATGGATGGATGGATGGAATACATTTTTTTGTTAAAATACCTTGTTATAACTTTTGTTAACATAAAATAATCATTCTTATCATCTTTATCTTTTCCTGATTAAACTCAACACCAACTAAACACAATTAAACAACTTAACACAAAGTATCACAAGAACAGAAGAATAATTTGTGAACCTTTGCACCAGGTGAGTACCATGCCATCCTGAAGTATTTGATAAAATCACTAATACAAAGGGTTTTCAGCAGCTCTGATGACTTGCAATGATAATGGAAGAAATCAGCACTTTGAGCTGATGAGTGCAGAACAGTGGTGTGAAACGAGTGATCTGATAATGTTACTGAGGGAATTATGAGATATTTAAATTAGTTTCAAGCTTCAACAGCAGGGGGCATCCTGCTCATCAGATCTTACTTCTAAAAGTAACAGGTCACACAAGCAGAGGTCATTAATGATGTAAGTTTAATGTAATTCCTTCCATGAGGTCTTTGGAGGCTTTCAATGCCCATGACTGCCCAAACTGTCTTAATGTATAATCTCCAACACATAGCTCTTGGACTCTGTGTCTTTGTGTACCAACCTAAAGTTTAAACCAGAGAGAAAAAAAAGCTGTTTGTCTATTTAAACCCCTCTGATGCTACTCTTAATGTTTTTTACACTTAATGAAGGCCCGTGGGATGATTTGAGGGAAATGGTCCTGCTTCCTGTGGAAATGGTCAACAGGTCATCCCTATCCCTTAAGAGCAATTGAAGACACTTTCCTCCCCCTGGACACCCATTCTGGGTAACTAAAACATCTATTAGGGAAAAAAAAAACTTTGCAGCATACTGTGAACAACTACCTTTCATCATTTCTCCTCATTTTCATTCAGTGTACACTAATCAGCCACTTTATCAGGTACACCTTTTCTGAATATGTTACGATTTGTCTGGATTTATCTCTGATTGTAGGTGTTGGTGTCTGCTCATATGATTTCTCTGACAAAATAACTAAATTTAAAGTGTGTGCAATGCAAATTGAATGCCGGATTTGGAGACTCCTTGTAGATCCAATCATATTTAGTGCTGCGTCGGTCACAGGCACTATAGTTTATTAGTTATGGCCCAGTCATCATCCTCCTTTTGGCTTGGGTCAGATTATCAGTAGTGTGACTTTGTGGAAAGTGTTGCACTCCAGATGTACACAGCTGTATAGTGACAGGTAAGAGCCAGGTAAGCCTCCATGTTCACAGATATCCACATGTCAGCTGCTTTACTCACTGCCACAGCTTGCTGTAGGCTACTTCCATTTTCACTCATTCTTGTTCCTCCTTATATTTTTTGGCCAATATTTGTTTGGCAAAAACAAATAGGCTATTGTTGTGTGTTGTTGTGTTTTGGGGGAGATTTGAATTCTTATTAATCAATTAGGAACTGAGAGTAACAGAATATATCAAGGAAATTATTCATTTACCACAAATACCTTATTTTCCCATGTTAGATCAAAATGATCCCACACAGCAGACACTTTAAACAGTTTGGCGCGTTGGTAACAGGCGAAACAACCAGCTGTATCGGTCACGTGACTTTCTCAAAGCGCAGCGACTCGGGGTTGTGAGTGCCGCGCATGCGCTGACTTAGCGCTTGTTGCTGGACCCATCACTAGTTAAATCTAATTCTGATAAAAGGTGTCGGGAAACCTTATTATTTAACAGGGGTGTTGCGGTATCCCAGCTAACTGCTAAGTTGTTATTTGTACGACCAGTAGGGGGCAGACTAACATTGCTTAACAGTAAGTAGGCAACTCCTTTTTTAGAAGAAGAAGAAGAAGAGGCTGTTCATTTAAAGAGGCGCTGATGAAGGTGCGCGAGCATTCTGGGTCCTGCTGAGGAAGACGCAACAGGTGTGAACACTTTGTGTACGTATTTAAACAATGTAAAGATTTTTTTTTTTTTTTTAACTGCTGAGTCAGGGCGTTTTTTCCACACTGCTGGTAACTTTGCTGCTGTTAGTTTAACCGGATTCCTGACATTAAAAGCAGCTTTTAGCCTGTAGGAAAAGCTTGATTTGGTTTTACTGTCTCTTCTATCCTTATTATAAATGTCCTTGCATATTTGCAGCTTTTCTAATTTGCTCCTAATTATTTAGTATAACAATAATTTCTCTGCCTGCTGTGTCCTTTTTTTTTTTGTAGGAAGTTTGAGTAAGTTGCATGAAGGAGAAGACCAGAGACTTCATTGATGTCTGGTGCAAGAAGACAGCTGGAGTGAAATTGAGTCATATGTAGAAGCTAGTTACTTAAAAAAAGCTAAAAACAAAAGGAACAGACAAACAAGTGGCTGAAAAAGAGAAAAGGTGAACTTTGCTCTGGTAGGAAGGCAGATTGAAGGGGAGTCAGAAGTCACAGCTGACTGCAAGAGAGAAAACAGTGCATCAAAACCTCAATGGCGTACCGGCTTTTTGAAGGGAAGGATCATGCTTCTGTCTACCAGAAGTATCGTTTCACACCTCCAACGGAGCTCAAGGATCTCATCATTCAATATTTGGACAAAAAGGTAAGTCTTACCTGGAAATAATGTGTGTATATATGTGTAAACCCCCTCCTTAGGACATCCTGTAGCTCCCACTAACAACACTGTCCATGTGCAGAAAGGCCAGCCGCATGAGCTGGCAGTGGATCTGGGATGTGGATCCGGTCAGAACACCCGGCTGCTGGCGCCACATTTCCAGCAGGTCGTCGGCATCGACGTCAGCGAGTGTCAGCTGGAGGAGGCCCGAGCTCTGCTGGCGCACTCCAACATCACATACAGGTACATCACATACACACTGCTTTATACGTTTTGATGCAAATGAAGGGATAATTGGTTGATTTTTAAGAAAATTAATGTCATTTCTGAAGCAAATAAAGTAGAATTAGAAACACACCAACAGTTTCTAAACCACACACATAATCTTCGCATTTAATGCATTCCTTTATGGACACACACACACACACACACACACACACTATTCCCTCCCATTCCTTCTGTCTTTAACTTCATGTGGAAATATCTGGTTTAGCACTTCTCTAGTAGGTAATTGCACAACAAAACTAAAACTTTATTTTTCCTCATTAAAATAACTGAAGTTAATCATAAACTCCTTTCTGTTTTTATTTTAATCAAATATTTCTAGCTGTGTCTGAAGAAACTCTTTCCCACTTTTCCATTATGGGACCATGAAGCAGAAACTCTTTAACAGGAAGTTAATTCGGGTTAATGTGAAACAGAGGGGCGAACCTTGGTCCTTGTCCTGAAGCGTTTACTGTCTCTTTGTTACAACACAAAGAAATCAAATGATTGAATCATTGATTGATTGGATTTAAATCAGGTGACCTGTGGCAGGAACACATGGAACACCCGCAGGGTTTTAAGCTGGATCAGCAAAGCTCTAACTACCACATAGATCCAGGAAATGTTTTTTTTCTTGAAGCCTCAAAACTCATTTTCAGCTGCTTTTCACACACTGCATGAATTTCATCCTTAACATGTGCAGCAGACGGTTGTCAGATGTTTAGTTTCACAAACGGGAACAGTTGGGTTCAATATTCATGAGAAATTTTGGCCAAATTTTAAATTGGCACCATTTTGTGCAGATTTGTTTTTAAACAATGGAAAACTCTTGGTGTATCCTGGAAGGCTGTAAAATGAGATGCAGAACAGTCTTTAATACAACCTAGTGTCTCCTTTTTTTAGATGAACTGATTCTGTAAATCGTGCTGAACATGAATCTGTCAAAGCACAAGCCGACCTCATGACGTTGCTTTCTTTAGAATTTCACTAATGTGCAATAAATTAAAACATTAAAACAAATATTTAAAGTAATTCATAAACTCCATGAAGGATTTATGAGAGCAAAGCTGTCTGTTGCGTCACACCGGAGGCTTGGACAGCTCGTCCTGTCCA
>JBAMIG010007091.1:0-2500 GCA_037177335.1 Kiunga ballochi | reverse complement strand
ACAGTGTTAGAGGTTAAAGGTTTGATCCTTTTATTCCTGTCATGCTCAGGCAGTGTGTGGCCGAAGAGCTGCCATTCGCTGACGGCTCAGTGGACCTGGTGACGGCCATGTCTGCCTTCCACTGGTTTGACAGGCCACGCTTTCTCCAGGAAGCCCACAGAGTCCTGAAGCCCTGCGGGTCCCTGGCTTTGCTCAACTACACAGTAGACATGGAGCTAAGCTACGCCGACTGCTGCTCACATCAGCTAAACCAAGTCTGCAAAGAGGTGCTTGCAGAATATTCATATACCTGTGGGATGCAATCATGAGCTCAGACACACAATCACAAACTACACTGTTAATGTCTCTGGTTAGCTTTATGCAAATCTGCAGTCTGATGGAGGTTCTGCAAAAGACAAAGCAGACTTCGGCCTAATTTTTAAAAAAAATTCAATCCTTTTTGTTGCTGTTTATTTTTAAATGAACCTTTATTTATCAAAGTACGTTTATTTGCAAGGATGGTGGCAAAAGGTCAAGAGCTCATGAGGAAAATGGTTAAAAGTGAGTGATAGAAAAAGAAAACACCCTTCACCATAATACAACCATGACCGTAAGATGGAAAAGGGAGGAATTAAAACAGAATAGTAAAACGTGGTGAATTCACATAAAAAGAGCCACCGTAACACATTAAAATGCAACAAAAGTATCTAAAAATATCCAAAAAGCATCAACATGCAGAGATAAGAGTTGTGTTGGGTGTTAATATTTCTTGGTGCACAAAGAGGGAAAGAGGGGGGCGGGGGGGGGGGGGGGGTTCCTTTTTTTCTTTTTTTTTCCCCTTCCCCCCCTTTTTCCCACCCTGAAAAACACCCCTCTTACCCCCCGTCCCCCCCCCCCCCCCCCCCCCCCCCCCCCCCCCCCCTCCCCTCCTCTGCCTGTGTGCGTGTGTGTTGCATCTTCACATCTGTTGTACTATATCACCATCTGGTGGATGCTAGAGGTAAAACATCCCTCAGCTAAGTGGATCCATCATCCTGTTACCACCCAGACCACTTATTTATCTGAATTTATGTTTATTTATATGAAGTGAGACATCATTTAGGTCTTTCAAAGGAACCATTAGTAGCCAAATAACATCCAATAAGTTCCAGAACATTGTGTATAAACTCCATTGATTAGTAACAAACTTCCTCATTTGTGATGAATCAGTTTTACGCAGCCCTGCAGCCGTACCGCAGCCCCCACCTGGGTGTAAGCTCCATTGAGTTGTACCGGGAGGCATATGAAACCATCCCATACCCTGACAAGGAATGGTGAGTGGGGGATGGGGGTGTGAGGAGTTTGGTCTTAATAATGAAGAAAAAATTGAATAAATTGCAAAGAACAGAAAATGATTTAACAAGAAGTTAGATGTGACTGTATAAATATGTACGGTGATGTCTTGTGCTGCAGGAAGGAGTGTGTGTGGGACAGACGACGCATGCCTCTGTCCAGCTACATGGGGCTGGTGGAGTCTTTCTCCAGCTATCAGGCTCTGCAGAGAGAGGACTCTCAGAGAGCCGCCGCACTTTCTCAGGACATCTGTCAAAGGTAAACCTGGCCTCTAACAAAGCATTTCCAGTTTTCCTGTTTGTATCAGGGCTGCAGTGTAGGCGACTGCATCCTGCACCGTTAGCATAACAATACTGTTCAATTAAAATAAGGACATTAAGCTCTTCATGAATGTATAAAAGCATCCAGGAAAGATGTCCATGCAGCTATGATGCTTTCCCCAGGCTCATGTCCGTAATGAAAGTGGACTCTGCAGACACCGAGGTGGTCGTGGCTGTTAAATATTTCTACCTTTTGGCCTGCAAACCTCAGGACGTCTGACTTCTTCTAACTCACTTTATTTGGAAAAAGTCTAAAAAGACAACACTGCTTGTCCCGCTCTGCAGGATCTCATCATCTCTTCCTTGTGAGAATATGTGACAGCTAAAGTTTAAGAAAATATTCATGTTTAACCTGTTAAATAGCACTCATGTTAAATTCTTAGGAACTTCAATACATCTCCATGTTTATTATTGTAGAATATATACATTATTAAATGGATGTTGTAGCAGTTTGCATGCTAACCTGAGCTCTAAAGGTGACTTGACATAAAAATATCAGCACAAATATCATATTGATCTGATGGATGCTTACAGAAAATATTCACCCAATAAAGTTTATTTTAAACAACTACATGCAGATTTCCTTTAACCTTTTAAAACCAAACATATAACTTTTCATATGTGGGTTTTTGGTGGTAGATATTTAGCTTAAAATCTTGCACACAACCTGTAGGAGCCACAAGTATTTGTATGTGTACATTGTTTGGCCACTAGATGGCAGCACTGGACACTGATGGCCACAGCCAAAAGATCCCTTGCAATGTTTGCCAACATACAATGGCTGTTTCTCATTTCAGAGACTGCACACTTCGAAGTGTGGATTTGCAGACCGCATACGTCATACTGGCGCGCCAAGTGCTGTTCCAATT
>JBAMIG010004790.1:0-13669 GCA_037177335.1 Kiunga ballochi | reverse complement strand
TTGTTTTGTAGCGATTACCTTCCTAGTGTTCTTTATTGTTAATAAATCGAATTATTTTCCTCAAGTCTGTCCAGCTCGTGTGTCCAAACCTTCAGATCCTGACAAAATATACAAACATGCAACATACTAAATACAAACATGCAACATACTAAATGCAAACATGCAACTTACACACATGAATGAACCTCTGACTCCTCCTGGGTCTTCGGACCTTTTTTTCTTGAAAATGACATGTACAAAAATATATACATACAAATACATACAAACAAAAACCACTGACAAAAAAAATCTAAGTAGATAAACACTCATTAGTGGAAAGTTAAATCTACACATTTAGAATAAAATAAACTAAACTAATGCCTTCTCCCCCCAGGAGGGCATCATCTTCATAAGGCCCATGGCACTTCCTGTCCACAGGCTTCCCTCTTGCTCTCTCGTGCCCTCCAGTGCTCCACACACATCCTCCAGCACAAATAAAAGAAAACAAATAAGGCTAAACAGTCGAAAACACAGTAGACCCTAAATGTGCGCGCTAACATAAAGAAATGAAAGAATTACAACTAAATTTAAATAATGCAAAGGGAACTAAACCAAACATGTTGGTGCATGTTAATTCAATTCAATTTTATTTATACAGCCCAGTATCACAACAAAGTCGTCTCGAAGGGCTTCACACACAGTTAATCACACAACAGCAGACATACACAATAAACACAAGTACTACACTAAACTAAGTGTAAAGTATTAACTGCCTTAGATGTGTGGCTGTAGGTACAGCCTACAGGGCTTCACTTCCTGTACTCGACCAAGAAGAACACTTTTTGCTCCTTCTCCTTCCCTGTTTCCCCTGTACTCTCGTCTATCCTGTGGCGACTTTTAGGAGCTTTTTCTCTGCATTCTTTCCTAAAACCTCAATCTGAGAGAATGGATCGGATCAGCTGGTCTCACAATCGATAAAATCTTTTAGACCCGGAGAGCGGCAAAAGGGGAACCCACATGTCCAGAGGGGACGCTTCTGACTGGACATGTCTTGGACGGTTGGGGCAAGTGATGTGTCTGTCAATGCTCTCTGTGGAGGACATGGAGGATGCATTTAGAATTGGATTTATACTAAACATGAAGAAGCAGCATTTAGCTGTTATGCTGCAAACATGTGGAACAAACTACCAGTAGTTCATTTGAACTATCCATGTTGAATCATCTAAAACCTGCAGAATTGTGATTATTGATCATGAATATGAACCTCAAACTGTCACACACTGACAGTGAGACTGTAAGAGACACCAGGACAGTGTTTATATGCAGCTAAACAATAAGCTAATTTAAACTAAGATGGAGTTCCCATTCTGCATAGCCAGATTTAAATAACAAGGTAATAAAAAACAGATAAAAGAAAATAAAAAACAATGTTTCTACAGTCACAATAGCAATTAATCAGAATGACATAAACATTAAAAAAATACTTTTATTCCCTTAAAATGTCCCAACCTTCTCCTTCCACAGCCACTTATTAAATGATTGAGATGAAAACCTGCAACTGTCATGAATTACATGAAACACACTTTTTCATTTATGCTGGATTTTCACTCATTTTGTCTCTAAAGAGTACTGTTACTAAGGATTTTCCTTCTCAGTTTACAACAAATAGGACACGCGCAGTAATGTAGGGACAAATTGTATTATATGGCTTTTAGAAAGGAGACAGTTACTGTGCAGACTCCAGTACAACGCAAAAGAGCAAAACAATGCGCTGAATCCCATTTGCCCCACTACTCAGCCCCGCACCTCTGTTTCACAACAAACCTCCTTCTAAATATGAAAGAAAGATTGCATTTAAAGAAACTTGTCTTTCAAAGTATTTCTCTTTTACTCTGTGAGCAATTTGAGATTAAGGATGATACAAAAACTCCCAACATTTTTACTTTTCAGTAATTTAATGCATTTAGTTACACACTGGAAAATGAGGAAACATCTTATTTCACTTCAGTTTTCCAACAACTGCCTATGGATTCATATAAAACACATATTTAATAAGGCAAATCTTACAGATTTGTACTTAATTCTTGCATCCATGTTTAACTCACATCCCTGATTTTCATGTTATTGTTGTTTTTGCATGTTTTTAATGTATTTATATGAACATTGGTGTATGAATGAATATGGAAAGAAAAAGCAATGTTCTGGTGTAAATGTGAGACACTGGGTTTAAATTGGTTTACCAGAATAAAAAAAAACAAAGTAGGCAGCAAGATTATTAATATTCAGTCTTCTGATTAAATTAAATACTATTTTGGGAAAACACCAGTTTCCTCTCTTGTTGAGACAAAGAAGCTGCCTATTATCACTGATAACTGTCACTAATGTATCAGATATGCAACTCTGTTCCTATTTTCCTAACAGAAAGAATAGCATATTGTGTATTGGAAAGAAAAACAAAAACAAAAGCAGCATGGGACACCAGCATGTCATGCTGGTATAAAAGAATACACAGTTCATCTCCCAAACATTAATCTCTAGGTCAGTAGTTCCCAATAGGGTCTTGATTTGCCTTATTAAAAAGAATAAATAAACAAACAACAAAAATTATTTGTTAATACTTACATTATCTTTGGTTTAATCCAAGAGCAGGATTCAGGGAGCATCGTTTGTAACAAGAAACTAGCCAATAAAAGCAAAATAAAGGAATAAAAAGCATGGTTTTAGCAAAGGGCGGGTGGTGGGGGGTCCACAGCTTTTTCATACCATCATTTAAGACCATAGGATGGAAATCACTGCTTTAGGTTTAAACATGCTAGTAACAGACATGTAACAAATAAAACTAAGGCCAATAATCTCTGAGGCCTTCCTAGATAATCATATAAAACATTCAGTCCTCACCAGGCCATAAAAATACAAAACAATTCATAGTAGAAACATTTAACTAATTACAATTTTACCATTTAAAACTCATCCCCAATACAGACACAGTCTGTAAAACCAAGTACATCCCAAGATACTTTAAAACCAGAAAAAATGTAATAATTCTGTCTGACATCATCATGTTGTCGTAGAGAAACCCACATTTCCAGATGGATTCGGTTATTAAGGTCAGTGGACATCTGAGCCCTCTCATGGTCCCTCTACAATAGAGTTGGACTGAGGTCTTGACAAACTGGGAAATTGCCTTACAGGGATTCATTTCTGCAAACTTGGTCACTATCTTAAATGTCTTCCAGTTATGAATATTTTTTTGGGCTGAGAAATGATGTTTCAGTTGGCACTAAAAAAGCTGCGATCCGGTCGTGGAAATCATGACATGCGCTCGGGGATGCTTCCGTAAATCGTGGCACAGCTGGGTGTATCATCCCCAGCTGCATTCAAAGCTCTATCATGGAACGAAGATGCCATGAGCTAACCAAAGCCAAACAAACAAACAAACAAACAAAAACATTTCTGGTCATATTAATCAAATTCTGCACTAAAATAATGGATGCCGTGTCCTTTGAAGTCAGCTCAGCTTGTAATCAGTGCTCAGTTCAAAAGCCTGTATCCCTGATGCTATAGAAGTGCATTAGTCCAAAAACAACTCAGACACCTGCATTAGGAAAGGAATCATCACAGATGAGAGGTTTTTGAGAAACATGTTTCCATCTAGGTCACATCTTTATCTGAGAAGTCATTAATGTTACACATCTCTTGTCTTACAGGAGCTTAATGCATTGCCCGTTCACTCATTCATACTGGAAAGTAACTATAAATATTGGCGTTGCAGAACTTCCTATTCTTTCAGAAACTCGCTTAAAGATTGGGAATGCTTCCTTTCATGACATTTTACTGATTCACTAAGGCTATTAATGATTCTGTGTCATTTACCTGTTCAGTAAGTAATGTTGGGTAACATTTCTTTTAAAATTAAAGAGGACATATTATGCAAAATCTGCTTTTTATCTTAAATACATGTTTTTGTGCACTTCTATGGTGTTTAGGAATACAAAACATGCCAATTTATTTCTTCCTGATGCTGCACATATATCTTTTTATTCTTTGTGGTCATATTTTTTCGTCTGTTTAATTTTCTCTTTTCTCTATTATATTTTTTAATCTATTACATCACAATATTTTCTGTGCTGCTAAATAAGGTCGTGGACTTCCAGGTAATCAAACTGGTGAATTTGATACGTTGACATTTAAAGTAAACTCACCAATAAAATGTTTCTCTGCTGGGAGATTAGCATATCGCTGCTATTAAGCTACTAACATGGTTGAGTTGAACAACATGAGAAAAAAATAATGAAGAGTAATTTGTTTACTTCTTAACATTTGAAGTGTATTAGGTAGGTACGGAAGCCAACTGCACTTGTGCTCACATATTTTAATACTCTTCTCGTGACAACAGGATCATCTGTCTCATTAAGACAAGAAAACAGATATAATGAGTTATTCAAACACAAGATCATGAGGAGGCTGGAGCCCCTCGGAGCAAATCAGAACCAACACAGACAGAAACAATATTGAGGAGTGGTGCTTAATAAGCGCTTAGCCATCATCTCCTTCAATTCAGTTTTTTCAATTCAGTTTTATAGCCCAGTATCACAACAAAGTTGCCTCACAGGGCTTCACACACAGTTTATCACATAGCAACATTGCACACAATGAACACAAGTAATAACTAAACTAAACTAAGTAGAGCCAGGACATCCCTGTCCTTCAACCCTCCTTCTCGGGAAAGGAAAAACTAAAAAAAAAACTCAGTTGTGGGGAAAAAATTAAGAAACCTCATGGAGCCCACATTACTAATAATACATGAACTGGTAGATCTCATGATTGGACCAAGACATCCCAGAAAGTCTTACCTGGGACGTCTCAGTCCAGTCAAGCCAGTATAGCTATGATGTTTTACCAATCACTCATTCACAAAATTACACATATTCACAACTACTGTAGTAAAATTCAATTCGATTCAACTCAATTCAAATCAATTCAATTCACCCATCCATCCATTTTCTACCCTAACAGGGTTGCAGGGGGGCTGGAGCCATCCCAGCTGTCAACGGGCGAGAGGCGGGGTACACCCTGGAGAGGTCGCCAGTCCATCGCAGGGCCTATATCCAATTCAATTCAATTCAATTCAGTTCAGTTTTATTTATATAGCCCAGTATCACAACAAAGTCGCCTCACAGGGCTTCACACACACAGTTTCTGTAAGAATAACATACAGTTTTTTTTTATCTGAGGAACATGAATATCAGCAGAACAACTCCATCAGATTAGTACATCTAACTATCTAAACTCACAACTGGGTTTAGTAAACAAAATCACACAAAAAGAGAAAAAAAATATAGCTTAAATGTGGCTTTTCCCACCCAGTGACTCTATGTGGGTTGTGCTGGTATTACAGGAACATAAAGAAGAAGAAAACGGTGCTTGGAAGATGATTTTTTTAAATTAAATTAGTGTCTCATTCTAAGATGTTTAATGACTGCAGTTAATCACACAGCAGACACAACACACAAGTAATGACTACACTAAACTACTGTAAGTCCTCAGACCCTCCTTCACAGTAAGGAAAATCTCCTGAAAACCCAGCTGTGGGTAAAAAACAAACCTCATGGAGCCCACATTGAAGGAGAGATCCTCTCCCAGGACGGGAGACCTGTGGCCTCTTCTGTAACCCTCTAAAAGATGCCTCAGGTCAGTTTTGATCAATAAAATCAGGTGTAACACAGTCTCTTGTACCTTGCTTCCGACTACCATTGTAAAAACACAACCAGAGGTTGTGTGGGGTCTATAGGGTGGTACTGGTTTGGATGTTTGTCTGTATGTCTCTTAGCAACACAACAAAAAAATGGAACAGGAAACAGGAAACTATCTTTTTTTTGTTGTTGTGTGTTTACAAGTTTGTATTATGTTATGTTATCAAAAATAGTAAATTAATTAAAAAAAATCTTTTCTATGGGGAGATTGTTATCATTTTGCCAACTGTGCTTTAGATCAGGCTCTAAAAAATCTTGGTTAGAAGTTGACTAGAATTTTAAATTGATCATTAATAGAGCTTAAACTTCACAATCAAGGTCTGGAAGGCATTTTTACCTTCATGTCTTGTTACACAACTATGGTATGAACATAAACCGTCTGCTGTTGTAGTCTGTGCCTGCTATACAAGTGCCACATGGCTATATTTTGTGGAGCGGCAGTAAAATTAAATGCAAAAGATACATGTATAGAAAAAATTTGACCTCAAAAGGACAAAACATCAAAGATATGCAAAAAGGTTAAAGTGAGACGTAAAATGATCCAAATGAGCACATAAAAAGCATACCAAACAGCCCAAATAACCTCAAATAACCCGCAGAAGAGGAAGAACACCTGCAGAAGGTATCAAACAGTAAGACAACAAACAACAAGCCTGTGTTTGATGTCCCACTTAAAATGACTGACCATGAAACCAAACAAAATGACAGCACTGACACCTGCTGCAGGTGCAAAGGGTCAGGACTTCAGGATGTGAGGTTTGTGAAAGGACCAGGGAGGAAAGAGCAACTAGACTGTGAAGGAACAACAACAAAAAGTAGCAGTAAACTCTCCTCCAAAACTGCTACTCTCTTTGTTTTTCTACTTTTGATTGCTTTGTTTTCCATTTAAATGAAGGGATCAAACTAGTTTAGATAGAGCTTTGCAAGGCTGTACATAAGCTAAGTTATGACTTCATTAGTGCTTGGAGAGGTCTCAAGCTGCACATTGAAATATCACGACTGTACACCAGAGGCTTCATTTGTCTGCTCGTAGCTTCAGGAGAGATACTCATGCATGACTATGAAACAGTGTTTCTCATGATGACCCATCAACAATAGTTTAACCTCTGGATATTCATCATCTCAAAATGAAAATGTAATGATAATAAATTAAACCAAAATATTTTATTAATTGTCCAAAAAGATGTTGGAGATTACTAAAAAAAACAGATTTGTAGAGTCTATAAAAGTACAACTGTCAGAATTTATTATAACTCTACTATATTTAATACCCTAATTTGATGGCAAATAGTCTCGGTGCTTTTTTTGTCAAGATGACCACTAAAATCACCCATTCACACACGCGCGCACACACTCGTACACTGAAAGGCACAATGGGGGGCAATGCTCTATTCAATATCTTGCCTGAGTACATAGTAGTCAGGGGACTTGGTAAGCCGGGACATTTTGGTTGGAAGATCCTTGTTGTTGCATCTGAGCCACAGCTATTCAGCAGGCATATTTATTGACTAATGGTGATTAGAATATTTTATCCCTTTTTTTCTTTTATTCAGTGAAACAACAGCACACGCATCAGTCTATCTCCTCCCTAATAAAATTACAGCATAGTTTCTTATTTCTTTGTTCAACTGACAATTTTCAAGTCAGGGGTTGGGAACCTAGTTTACATGATCCAGTATAGCCAACTGATAAAATATCATTTCCAGTTTCTGTAAGAATAACAGTTTTTTTTATCTGAGGAACATGAATATCAGCAGAACAACTCCATCAGATTAGTACATCTAACTATCTAATCTCACAACTGTGGGCTGGCTGTGGTGCATGTAGTAGAGCGGGTCATTTCCTAACCAGCTAGTTAGTGGTTCAAGTCCTGGCTCTGGCGTCAACATGCCGAAGTGTCCTTGAGCAAGACACGTTGAGTGTGTGAGCGAATGGGTGAATGTGTCGGCTAGTGTTAAAGTGATTTGAGTGCACTAATGAGTAGAAAAGCGCTATACAAGACCATTTACAACTGGGTTTAGTGAACAAAATCACACAAAAAGAGAAAATAATACAGTATAGCTTAAATGTGGCAACTCCCACCCAGTGACTCTATGTGGGTTGCGCTGGTATTACAGGAACATCAAGAAGAAGAAAACGGTGCTTGAAAGCTGATTTTTTAAAATTAAATTAGTAAGTGTCTCATTCTAAGAAGTTTAATGACCGCCAGTCAACAGCACTGTTAAACTGAGATATGTGTTCAAATAACTTTTTCTTTCCAAATAAAATCAGCTACACAAGCGCTCAACTTAAAATGAGATGTTTCTTTGCTGCTCTTGACCTTATGTTTTCCTCCAACCATGTTAACAATTTGAAAGAGGAAATCCAATAAAAAAGAGAAGCTCTGCTTCAACCATGGGAGCGCTGCAAGACTGTCAAAAGCCGGAATGTAATTCCTCTGACAGCACAAGGCCACCGGCAACCCTGAAGGGCAACATGGCTGAACAGTTCAAGAGCATACGGATCAAATTAAATCCAAGCTCTCATCCTCCTCCAATGTGCTGCTGATTTCCAGCCAAGTGCTCTCAGCGGCGGTCCCTGTGGACTTGTAGAGAACGAACCTGGAGAATGCTCCACATAGATGCAACCAAAGTGCTTAAGTGATTCAAGTCCTGCACATTTTCAAACAGCTGCTGAACATTTGGGTGATCCTTTTGTTTTTCAAGGTGCTATTTCTCAGCAGGAAACAGTTAAGCAGTCTGCTGTAAGGATGAGCTGATCAACAATAAGTACTGTTTGCAAGTTTGGAAATTTCATGTTTTGCCAACTAACGACTTGTTTCTACAGAATAACTCCAGACGAACCGAAGAATTTTACTGCTGGTCAAATGCAAACATTTCCACGCTGTTAGAAGCAACTTTGTTTTATTTCCTACAAAAATCTACATTTATCAAATTTTACTAATAACTCATTTTATATATTTTTTTCATTTGGCATAAAATATTTAGATTTGTTTGTTGTTGTACACAAGTCAAAGCAGTCATTATAAAACTTTACAATAGAACGTGTCACCATAGTTGCATACGGGAAGAATGGTCTTTTCAACGTGTTGGGCCTCATAGGACAGATTTAGCTATAATAATATAGATTTTTAGTAGGTGGAAAACCGACACAATCAGGTAAGAAGAGGGATGAAAAAAAATTCTACTATGCCTCGAGGGAGGCGAAAAGTGGGGAGGCCTAAAAACACATTTACATATGAGCCCAGATTCGACATTCACAATACAATGACGCATGGTGGCAGGGGA
Source organism: Kiunga ballochi (assembly GCA_037177335.1). NCBI lineage: Eukaryota > Metazoa > Chordata > Actinopteri > Atheriniformes > Pseudomugilidae > Kiunga > Kiunga ballochi. Next base: position 4,650 of record JBAMIG010004790.1, on the reverse strand, counting down.
GGGGGTGGGGTCTCCCAGTGCACCCCCAGATTTTTGCAGCCAATTACAGTGCAGATCAACCTCAAAGAGTCTTGAAGTGGATAGACAGATAGGGACAACATGGGCAGTGAGTCACAGGAGGATCTGTTTGTAAGTTCGCCACGTAGATTTGTGCCTGAGGTGTGCATGGCGTGAACCCGGTCCATGGAGCGGCAAGGTGTCAGAACTTCTTATCTGCTTTCATTCCACAGAGGAGGTTGTTTTGTTCTGTGTGGCCTTCAGACCCACAGAGAGGGCGCCAGATTCAGACTGTGATGATGTTTTCAGACTGCCCATTTTACCAGAGTCCTTAGGCATGTCTCTGGGTTCCAAACAGCTAAAAGGTGGTCAGTGTAAATGATCCGGTCAGACACTCACTCCAAGGTGTCTCCATGCCTCGCAGCAGATCCAGAACCCCAGCCTGCTTACCTGCATGAGCCAGTAAGACGTCCAGCTTGCGATTGTGCTCTGCTAGCATGAGAGTCGCAGCGTTCATAGACCGATCTCTGCTTACTGTGTTTTTGCGCATCACCAGAAAGCCACTAACTGCAGGAACAGCAGGAATGGTGGTGAGTGGTGAGTAGGGTTCCACTTTGAGCCCAAACCACCAAACATTAGTTTTTCACAACATTTAGGAAGGAGTTTTGGATAACAGATAATAGGATAATGAGGTTTTATATAGACTTTGAGAGCATCATGTTGAGAAGGACCAGAATCATATAAGATGGTGTCATCAGCATAAAAGTGAACACAGAAGACTATTTTACTTGGTAATACTTTGGAAACTATCAGAACTTGTCTTTACATCCCAGTTCTCTTCTTGATGGACAACATGGTGCTGGTTGTCCTGGTTATAATTGAATTGAATTGAATTGAATTGAATGCATTTATTGTCACATGCAAGGTTATACAATGTTATAACTGATCAAAACCATGTAAAGGCGGATAGCTTCATAGTTTTTCGTTTTTTTTTACTATTTTTTACAATGAAGATTCATGTTAGAGATCAGAATGAACATGATGGATGTTGGGAAAAACCTCTTGTCTCGTAGAGGACGTTTAGGAATCAGACCTGTGACTTCATACTGAAAGATGCATACAACCAAATCTATAAAAGTACTTTTCCCCAAACATATTCAGATGTTTTAATCATTTGAATGCTTGTTATAGCAACACACACTTTCAGCATATTGAAAACAGGTGGGCGGAGCTTCTTCCCACCATGCTTTGCATAAGTTCAGCTGCCTGATAAAAAGTTTAAATGGTTTAAAATTTACTTGAATATAATAGTTTTGCAGATGTTATAAAGTAATTTATTGTGTTTTATTGCTTGTTTTTAGTGAAATACAGTGGAACCTTTATTCAGAGGATAAACACATTTTGACTGTTAAATTTTCCAGGTTTTGCAGAAACATGTTAATTTTGTGTTGTTATAAAATCTTATTCAATTTTGAATAATCTATTCAATTTAAATTGATAATCAGTCTGTAAAATGCAGTAAAAGGAGGTGCACAGCAGGACACCAGTATGATCACATCAAACTCACCTGCTCGGCTGCTGACAAAAAGCAAAAAGAGAGCCCAAATGACACCAATCTTAAAATCTCTGCATTGGCTTCCTGTGTGCTTCTGAGTTGATTTTAAATACTCTCATTAGTTTTTAAAGCCCTCAGCTCAAAGTGTTTATCGCACTTGCTTCAGGGCTCTCAGGTTGTTGGGGACTGGTCTTTTGTTTAACACTCAGGTTGGGACCAGGACATGTGGAGAAACCTCCTTTCCCAGCCTGTGGAACAGCCTTCCTAAGGACCTGAGGGTTACTGGGAGTGTTGATATTTTTAAGAGATAGCTTAAAACTGACCTTTTTACTAAGCATTTGACTCATCATTTTCAGAGCTACTTGTTTTATTTTATTTTAAGCTTAGTTTATTATTTTTACAACATCTTTAAATGTATTTGATTGTTTTGTTCTATTAGATTCTTAAAGTTTTTTAACTATATCTTTATTTTTATATTTTGATGTTTTGTTTCCTTATTTCTTATCTGACCTTTAACATTGTTTTATTTGTCAGTATCTTAACTTCCTGATATATTATATAGGGTGGGGAGGGCATATTTTAATGTATACATGTGCTGCTGTTTTATTATTTGTACACCTGACATTTTATTATTGATCCCAGCAATTCATTATTTGGTTTCCAGTTCTGGTTGCAGGTTCCTTAGTCTTCAGTAAGTTGTGTTATCAGTTCAAGTTGTTTTAGTTCTAAATGGTTTACTGGTTCTGAAATTTATTACTTTTTTTTGCATTGTGCTTCTTCCATTTGGGTCCTCACCTTCTCCAGCGCATGACTTCAACAGAGAAAACGGATCAATTTACATTAAATTTGGTTCATTCGTCTTAACAATTGTAGTGTAATTTATGTGGGAAATTGACATTAGATGCATTTTAGCTTTATAATGTAAACCAGCTCAGATGTGTAAATCTTTCTTTCAAGTTCACAATACTATACAGACATTTGGCAGACACTTTCATCCAAAGCGACTCACATATGAAATGTCATTTTAACCATAGCTATTGACGTGCTAACATGCATGTCTTGTGGGTGGGAGGAAGAACCCACATATACATGGGGAGAACATGCAACTCAATAAAGAAGGCCACTGGACACACTTGACCCAGCCTGGGTTCGAACTAGTTGTGAGGCCACAGTGCTAACCACTGCGCCACCATGCTGCCCTTTGATATCAGACAGTTTAAAGTCAAATATTTCAGATCATAAAGGAAAGTTTCAGTACTTTGTAGTTTGTCGCTTTCTAATTACAAAAGTTTGAATGGGGCACGAACTGTCATAAGACCTGCCCTGCATCACCTGCAGATCAATCAGGCTCATCTGCTCGTCAGCACTCTCTCTCCACCTGCTCGCTCATCACCCCTTATAATACCTTCTCTGATTCTCTGGCAGATGGTCGTTTAACTTCCCAGTGAAAGTTCTTGCACTCATTCTTGTCTTGTTATAGTTCTTTGTTGCTGAGCTCCTTGCTATCCATGGTCCTCCTTTTGCCTGATCCCTGCCAGACTCTCTTGACCTTTGCCTTTGCTTAAAACGTATCACAGTGTGGGGTGAAATCGCAGATCTTCCTGTACTATCATTACATGAACATTGTCGCACCAAGTCCAAAGTTTGCCTGTGGCCTACATCCTGAACATGATGTATGTATGAACCCTAAGTACATGAAGACCATGATGAGGCTCCATTTTGATTATAGGACGAGTTGAGACGCACAATCTGAAAGGAGAAAGACAGGAAAATGATATTCCTGGTGAAAGTGATAAGACCAAAGTTTTGACGTTATAAATAATGTGAACATGTCAGGACAGCAGGAAAACCCAAACTTATCGAGATGGATCAGTTTTCCTCTGAACTTTTACCACAATATCCTCCCGTTACAATGAAACAGTCTAATTCTGACTGTCTTCTGATAAAAACTGAGTTAAGCTCATCAGATTACTGTGAACCTGCATACACACATAATGGTGGACAAATTTTAGCAAAGGTGGAATTAGCTTTGAGCTCCAGATGTCATGTGTTTCTGTAAAATATCCATTTCATTCAGTGCACAAATGTTTTACTAGATAACTTTTCAAAAACTTGTTACCAAAAATTATATAAAATATTTTAAAAAAGGGTTTTATTGGACCATCAGTCTTAACATGACAAAGATGGCCTGTTGGAAACTTTGACAGTTTGGAAAAATGAGAACAAAATGAAGATGGATGCAGATTTAACTGTAAATGAAAAAGAAAAATTGTAGAAGAAATGAGCAGATCCGATCAAAAAGAAAAAGACCGACTGTGTGCTTTTGTTACTGCTTTGAAAAGAGTACTCAATTAAGTGGAAATGAGTTGCATTAAATGAAAAAAAAAAAACTCTTTCAGCCAATTTCAGACAGCATAAAAGGTTTGCTGAACACGTCACTAACATGAACCTGTCTGTCACAGTAGATCCAACAGCAGAAGAAGACAAAAGGGGGTGTTATATTGTTTCAGGGGAACAGAGCCTATTTTATCTGCCTCTAGCTGAACAGTGGCTCTACAACCACTCCTCCTTTATTACTAAATTTATCTTAAAGGTTCATATATATATGTGTGTGTGTGTGCAAAAAACACAATGCAGCAGTGTAGGGTTGTTTCCATTAAGGAGAGGTATCCATGTCATAAAGAAAAATGAGAAATATAGTTAGAAATCTAATCCAGTGAGCAGAACCTGTCTGGACTTGTAGAAGTCATGGGTCAGAGAAGATGCAACATGCTGGTGGAAGCAGATGTTCTGCAGCAGCAATAGACCACACATGTTGCTGTTCTGTTGAGTCTCCATTTCAGCTCAGATGATCAGAATTTGAAACGTGACAAATGTCTTGTTTTCAGTCAGAACTATGTCCACCCTTTGATGACCACGGTGTAGAATCAGAATCACAATCCGTAGCCGATTTATTGTCATTGAAGCGGCGTTCCTGCACATCAAATTTGTTCCAGTCTGTGTTAGAGCAAACAAAACAACATACAGGTACATCTCAGGAAATTAGAATATTATGAAAAAGTCACGCCGCATTGATGCAGTACTTCATGCAAAAGGAG
>JBAMIG010004164.1:0-13719 GCA_037177335.1 Kiunga ballochi | reverse complement strand
GGGCTTCCCTCCTTGAGCTGCTGCCCCCGCGACCCGACCTCGGATAAGCGGCAGAAGATGGATGGATGGATGGATGGCATGAAGGACTTCTTATGAGTGAAAGTACAACTGATGCAGAAGTAGATGTTGGAAATTTGGAGAGAGGCAACTATAACTAAGCTGCACAGTGGCGCAGTTGGTTAGCACAGTGGCCTCACAGCAAAAAGGTTGCTGGTTTCTGACTCCAAATTGCCCATAGGAGTGAGTGTGAGTGCGTATGGTTGTTCGTCTCTGTGTGTTAGCCCTGCAATGGACTGGCGACCTGTCCAGGGTGTACCCCGCCTCTCGCCCATTGCAAGCTGGGATTGACTCAAGCCTCCCCCGCGACCCCGTTAGGGACTAAGTGGTAGAAAATGGCTGGCTGGCTGGATGGATGGATGGCCACTGGACTCAGTGTACCGCCAAATCTGAGATCATTATCCCCAGACTTAAAATGTTGAAATGTCCCCCCTGGGTCTAAAATGAGATCCCACACCTAATGGAGGAGTGAAAATATCTCTAGATCTTGTTCATAAGGATGAGAAGAATGGAAAGAGATCAAAGTAAGATGGGCTCCAACATGAAAAGGAGAATCAGAAGACATCTACCACTGTTTGATCAGCAGATAGATTCTAGGATTCTGCATAAATGGACAGATCCAAAATTGTTTTAAAAGTCTAATGAGTCACAATGGAAAAATGTCTTTATCCAAGATTTACTTTTACTGTTGCTGAAGATCCTAGATTTACATTTGTTTGTTTTATTTCAAATACGATAAACCTGATCAGTCAAATAACAAAGATTAATTTATTTTGGACTTTGCTGATGATTTTCTGTGAAACAATGAAACACAAAAAACAAATGCAAGCAACCGATTTAAAGGTGGACTTTTTCAGCTTTTGTGAACACACAACAAAGACGTGCTACAAGGATAAATGTGTAAAATCAGTGAGTGAAAAAAAAAAACAAACAAAAAAAGCCCAAGGTTTGTTCTGTCAATCTTCTTTTCAGTCAGTCGCACAGCATTAGCTTACAGCAGCGCGCGCTCATGCTACCTCCAGCCAGTTGGTAAACCAGGTGAAACACACAACCTGTCAGGTGAGTCAGTATTCAAGAGCACTCTGACATTCAGTTGGGCTGCAGAGACACCTCTAACCTCTGCTTTACCTTCATCACACGATTGATTTTTAAGCTTTTGCGATGGATCAGTCTGTAGTCTGACCTTCCAGTTAAAATTCATCGTGTGGATTAGCAGCTCTGATGTGGCATTATTCACTTCCACAATGCAGAGGTGTTACCTCAGCTATTAGTCACACGGAAGTAAGAATTTGAAATGCCATGTGCTTGATGGATTTGCAGTTGTTTCATGAACCTTAATTACAAGTATCCTAAGAAACTTTGCTACAGACGATAAAAAGGACATATTATTCTGGTCTGCAGGTTATTGTTTGTGTTTTGGACTTTGTACAGAACATGGATTTGTTTTTCGTTTCCTGGCAGCAGTTTCATTTATCCTCTAACTAAAACGACCCATTTAGCTCCTATTTTATTAAATACATCCCTCCATAAAGGTTTTTCTGGTGCAATTTTAGTGAAAAAATGCCTGAAAATCCAACAGCCAAGATTATAATTGGATGTTTGTATTTTGTAAATATATTTTATTAAACAAATGTTGTCTGACGACAATTGTCTACTATAATTTTAGGTCGCACTGTGTTTATGTAGCGACTAAAATATTGTTATGGAGACCTCAATAAGATCTCTGCATTGTTGGTACACAGGGTATCTAAAATACGCTCAAGTAGGCTGCTAAGCAAAGAAATGGGTTGGTAAATAAAAATACTATAAAGTAATAAAATCCTTTCCCATGCACCATGAGGAACTTTTATTTTATTATAATTTCTATTTATTTTTATTTAATCTATTACTTCCATCTCCCTCTATGGCTATTTTGATGGCTTCAAATTGTCATGGCCCACCCACTCTAGCCAGACCTCTCCGCAGTCAGTCATCTGATTACTGACTGTCAACACCTGCAGCCATTTGCCTTCCTGGCTTTAACCCTTTAAAGCCCAAACTAAGAAAAGGAGACAAGAGAAGTCTAATTTTTAAATTCTAAAAAATATTGTAGTGTATTCTTCTGTTTTTTGGTGTTAACCAGGGGACAGGAGATCAGTATCATATAGTGCATAACAGGATATTAATTAAAGCTTCTACCATAAAACAATGCAAGATGTCTGAGAAACTGTATGTATCAAATATGATACGTTTGGTTAAAGCAGGGATCTCTAAATCCGGTCCTCAAGGGCCAGCATCCTGCAGGTATTGAAAATTTCCCTACTGAAACACCGGATTCATATCAAATTAATCTCCACAGTTTGTTGTCACAAATCTCACATGTCTCTTAATGTGATTTTGCTGTTTTTCTTTCTTTTCTATATCTGTACATCTGTACATCTGTACTATATAATACTTTTACCGTTTCCATGTAAAGCACTTTGAATTGTCCTGCACATGAAAGGTGCTCTACAAATAAACTTGCCTTGCCTTGCCTTGCCTCTTAATGACCCATTTATTTGAATCAGGTGTGTTGCTGCAGGGAAGCATGGAATACTTTCAGGACACCGGCCCTCGAGGACCAGATTTGGAGATCCCTAGGTTGAGGGGTTAAGTACCTCTGATCTGCACTCTGTTGGACCTTGTTACAGCAAGGCTGTTTCAGTGTCCAGTCCTGACTCACCTACCTGTTTCCTGGATTACTCGGCTCGTTACCCCAGTTCTGAGCCATGCTTGTCTTCTGGACCAGCCCCACAATTTCCCAGGAACGCAAGATCTGTGAGACTCATTCCTTACCCTGTTAGTCAATACATTATTGGATGGCCTTTTATCTGTATCCGTAAGGTCTTTTGTAACAGAAATGACTATTCATGCTGTCTTAATCTCTGTATAGCTGGGTTTGCCCATTCTGAAATGCAGTGTAAAATGAGACAGCCTACCTAGTGTACGAGATTCACCCGTTGGGCTCCAGTCTTCTGTCGCTCAAGCATTTTATGTACTATGTTTATTTTTTTTTAGTGATCTCGTTTTAAGAAAGAAAAAGACAACACATGGTGCCAGTTACTTCAGTGTTATTTGAATTTACGCGACCACGTTGACCTCCTGATCAAAACATCTTATTTATTTATTTTGTGTCATTTTGGTTTATGGGCCAGCCTAAATATCACAAGAAAGCTCGGCCCAGAAACATGCATTATTAGAAACTAGTGATGTAAAAAACCAGAAGAACCTTCCCCTGGTTCTTGCTTTGCAGCAGTGTGTTGTTAATACTTTCTTTATAGAAAATAAAAACAACTGATTAAGAGATTTGAATCTATGGAAGTGATGGAACTTTGTTGATGCTGTACATCATGCAGTTAGTCTCATACTAGGAAAAACTATGATTTTACCACTAACAAGTATAAGGCTGAGAAACCAGATATATATTATGAGTGTATTTTAAAGGAGATATATCCTGCTTTTAAATCTTTCCTTTTAACATGTAAATTATTAAATTATTGTCTGTATAAAGTAGAATCGCAATGTTTTGGTCTGAATTCCTGCTTCTTCTCGCTCCTCTCACACCTTATAACCCTGTTCTGAGGTGAGTCTTCAGAGTGACTCGTTTTGGTTTTTGGAAACATTTTATTGGTAAGTTTACTTTAAATGTCAACGTATCAGATTCACAAATTTGATTACCTGGAAGTCCACAACCTTATTTGGCAGACCCACAGCAAATACTGTGACCCAATATATTTGAAAAAAAGGTGTAATTGAGAAAAATAAGCAGACTAAAAAATATGATCAATAAGAATATAAAGACATACGTGCAGCATAGAAAGGGAATAAATCTACATTTTCTGCATTCCTAAACACTTAAAAGTGCACAACATGTATTTAAGGGCTAAAAAATTGGATTTTGCATGATATGTCACCTTTTAAGAGTCACAATGTTCAGGTTTTGGTCTCTTATTTATTTAATTAACTTCATGTGGTTCTGTGGTAGACAGCTTGAATCTTTGGTTAAAATATAAAACATAAAACCCATTGAGAGCTGAATCCTTAAAAGATCTGAACTTCTCATCAGTACTACTGTTAAGATTAAAAAAAACCCTCACGTGTGGATTGCAGAGTCCAATAGAAATAATGCAATTTAATAAAAAGGTGGTTTAAACCATTCTGTTTTTATCAGCTTATGTTTCTGATTGCAGATTTAGTCATTGTTTCTGTAACCACAAAAAATTAAAAATAAAACACATACACAGTATAATTCATGCTGTTTGCCATCACAGTGCATGTTCTACACTTTATGAACTCTGACAGTTTACATGAAAAGAAATCCTATATTGACTTCACTTAAGGGAATGTGTCATCAAAAGCATTGTATGTATTTTTCATGCAACAGCATTTGTGCAAAGGAGCAGAAACAGGTATTGATCATAAAGAATAGCAGGTCTCATTAAAAGAATGTGAATAGTTGTGTTCGGTCATTTCTGCATGCGGAGCAGAAAGTGTGTGGGCTTTCTAAAGCCGGAGAAACATGGAAAAGGCACCTTTTGTTTTTGCTTTTAAATAGTCCTCAGTATAGATCGTGTCACTTTCTAGTTTATGGGAGCAACACAATCTGTTTATTTTGTTACAATGCAGACATCGCAGAAGAAAAGAGCATTTCCATTACCAACATCCTGCATTAGTTTAAAAAATATATTAATTTTCTGAGCTGCTATCAGACTTGCTTAGTTAAAATGTTTGGCCATCACATGTGCTTCTCTTGGTCATGCAAGCATTTCTTGAAAACTCCTTTTTTTTTTTTCATCAGTGCTTTCAGATCCATTCGGCAGGTTTACAGATTGTCACCGATTCAATTTATGCCACAGAAATGTCCTACACGATTCAGAAACTGATCAGTTGGTGAGATGAGACTGGAGCGGAAAACAGGACCCCTGACTGACTCGCAGCTCCTGCAAGAATCACCCATGTCCATCTGAATTGCTACCTGGTGGAAGAGGTTTCACAGGAAGAAGATAACATATAAAAGACTAACCCAGCAATTCAAACCTTCTGTCTCAATCTGAAATTTTGCAACAGAGGATATCAGATGTATTTCATGAACTCCAGGTTGTAAACTTAACTTTTTTTGTAACTTTTGAAGCTATTCCAAAGTCATTTTACCTCTCTGCTCCTGCTTATTCATTCCATGTGGTGTATAAACTGCATTTACTCCTTTAATTTAACACATCTGATCTGTGTGTGCTGCCCTGTGAAGCTCAGGCTTTAAAAACATGCTTCAGTGCTTTTGTATTAGTGTGCAGAACTCCTGTTTCCCACACGACCTATCAATCACATCAATGTGTCAATCACATCTCAGGGCAGCAATGTCACATGCTGCAGCACAAAATAGTGAGAGTTGATGTCTTTGCACAGGTAATGTGATAGTGAGGTTAAAATGTGCACCCAGCTAATATAAACTAAGCCGTGACTCACACTTCTACATCCAAAATAAAAAAACACAGCACCAGCTCCTTTCTGAGTCATGCTTTTAATGTGTGAAGACTATGCTTTTATACTGTTTAAAAAATACTAGTGAAATATAATACTTATTTAGTGTCCGATATTATATTATTATATATATTATATATCAAACTTCCTTCAGTCAAGTCTCCTATAAGTAATGTCATATATAATTTCATCATTATGTTTGTTTGGCACAAATTGCAATAAAAAGCTTGTCTCATCAAACCATGTCCAACTTGGAAGTGACTTGTTCACATGTTTTGGAATGATTACGGTGTCTGCACACATCAAATCTGGTGCAAAGCAGAGGATATAGTCATCCATCCATTTTTTACCGCTAAGTCTGTAATGGGGTCGCGGGAGGGCTGGAGCCAATCCCAGCTGTCAACGGGCGAGAGGCGGGGTACAGCCTGGACAGGTCGCCAATCCATCACAGGGCAAACACAGATAGACACACAACCATTCACACTCACTCCTATGGGTAATTTAGAGCCTCCATTCAGCCTTTCCCCAAGGTGCATGTCTTTGGACTGTGGGAGGAAGCCGGAGTACCCGGACCCACACTAACACGGAGAGAACATACAAACTACACACAGAGAGGTTCCCGGCTGTAGTCCTGCCCACACTAAGGCTCAAACCGGCAGCCTTCTTACTTTGAGGCCACACTGCTAACCAACTACGTTACCGTGCAGCCGCCAGAGGATATTTCATTTACCTAAATTATTTTTGTTTCCTTAGAAAATGGAATCAAAGTACATCAGCTTCAGATGAAATTGTATCTGAAATTAAAAATGATGTATTACTTTGTAATAAAGTAAAGAATACATAAATGCTTATGGGTTGGTGGATCTAATACTGGACCCAGTTCAGTGATGTGAGAGCACAGCTTTAGGGAATCTAATGCTCATTAGCTAGTCATCATCATAAACCAGGAAATCTTTGTGATCCATAGACAATCTCCCCATTCTGATCCCACTGTTAAAAAAGTCTTAAAGTAACGCAAGCTCATCTGTTGTGAAGCATTATGAAGCAACACTGCAATATGTATATGCTTAGTCAGTAATCACAATTAATTTACCAATAAGCGCCATAGTGACATTTTTAAGCTCAGATGCTTAAATACGTATTTATGAAGCAAATATCTCAGTTTTTTAAGCATGTCTATTTTATTCCATGCTTCCATGTTTTTGATCACAATGATAAAAAGTATGAATGCTATGGCTTAAATGTATTATCTTATCAGCTGAGTCGGCAGGTTTCCATCTCCAAAATGTTACAATGCAAACTCCAAAGTTATTTTTTCTATCACTTTATTTTTATAAATCCCAAAATTTTCACAATTTTCAGGCCTGTTTTGTGCTTAAACAGGCTGTATAAATAACACCTCTGTACATTTTCTTTCCTGTCTAGGTAGCAAAACCACCTGAAATGAATATTCACAAACATGTTTTCTACTTTGTACTTTTACACTAAACAAGAACTTGACCAATGTGACATAATTAAGATTAAGTGTTGTAATTTAGGAGGTGTTTTTCAAGAAAGATTGACAGATCATGCCAGTTAATAGAGGGTGTTTCAGTCTGCAGATACACCCAAGTCAATGATTGGTCTGCAAACTGCCACAAAATCCAGTAAAAGGAGAAAATGACTTTCTAACATGGTAGCTAATGCGATTAGCTTTAGCATAGTAGCGCATGATGATGGTATAATGGTGGCAAGCCTGTAGGCTAGCAAGGGAGTGACTTGTCTACTAATTTACAGAAGCTACTCGTTAGTTTATTCACTATTAACACGCATGCAGGAGAATCAGTGATCCGAGGAGTAGCTGTGTTGGATTCCAGAGTTACTACAGTGGAATCATCTTGTTTGTCACCTCAGCTCCGCTACCAGTGCAGCCTCCTCATGAATTAGAACAGTAGCTGGCTGTATGATGAATATAACTTTGTGCTATACCTACATAGCAAAGGGTGCTCAATATGTTTTTGTTTTGTATGTAGAATACAAATAAATCTGTGTAGCATTGTCACACACTAATATTGATGCCCCCGAGCCCAGAGAATTTAATGGTTAATCTTTTTATGTAAATTGTTTGTCTCTTATTGCATAGTAATGTTTAAGGCGGAAGAGCTTAAGGTTTTGCACATAATGCTTGTGGTTGTATGAGCCATTGACGAATAGTGGTTCTCAATGTAGTACAGTCGGAGCTGTACAGAGGTCATGGGCAGGATGAATAGCCTATCTAAATTAACACCCACTAACCTGCCAAATGTTGGTTAGATTTCACTCTAGTGGCCATGAATAAAACCTTACAAGCCATTTTGAAAGGTGATAAATGACTAAAGCTTCTTTGAAGTCAATGAGAAAAGTCAACTTAACAACTACGGCAATGTAAAAGATGCATTAATGTTTGAAAGCAGCAACGTATGGCAATGTTTGAAATAAATGTCCCCATTTCCATATGCAAGGGAGCATAAATGAGCCTTTAGGCAGTGCAGTGGTGTAAGCCTGATTCACAGAGCGACAGAGAGACTGCAGGTGGATTTAAATGCAGGCTTGTCAGAAAAGGCACAGAAATTAACAAATACCAAATACAAATCTGATCATATTTTAATTGATATTAGAGAATGAAAAATAGTGTTTTTTAAGTGAAATTTAAATATTCAAATATTTTTTTCTGTCCTAACATTCAGAGTTTGGCTTTATTTCATTGAGTTTTATACTTGGTTTATTTAAAAGTTTGATTAAAATATCAAATGGCAGTCTTCTCCTGTGAGCTCACCACCAATAGGAGGGGCCGTGGTGTGTGTGTGTGTGTGTGTGTGTGTGTCAATGCTGAATACTGCTCTGATGGTTATTGAAAGAATGATTAACGTAGTAACATAGAAAGTTCCATCACTGGTTTTATAACGCCTCAAGTTCGTGTAAACCTCTGGTAATGTGCCATGTTTTCCAGACAGGATTTTGGTTTGACATTAAGGTGAAGTTGCATTTTTAAAAATCTATTTTGTGTGTTTGTGTTTTCCCAGTTGCTTCAAAGCAAACATCAATCTCATCAGATAAACTTGAAGGTCATCCGCAAACCTTCAGTGTGTGTGTGTGTTGCAGGACCTGAACTAAAGGTGTAAAATAGAAATTTTACAAGTCCGCCGAACTTGGATGGCTTGAAACTTTCTGCTTCCACAACTTAGAGGTTTTGTATTTTTTTTCCATCACATTGCAAGAACTCCTGCTTCAAGAAGTTACTTACAACATGACATACAGTATCATTTATTTAACTGTAATTTCTTATATCAATGTTTTTTTTGTTTAGAATAACCGAATTTTAACATTTAATCCAATTTGAAATGACTTCAACAGTACTTATTTATTGTATCTACAATAATACAAGATAGAAAATTATGCTAATTAGTTGTTAGTCTTTTATAGAAGAGTTGTTTTAGCTCCGTTATTGTCAAGATACAATCATAGCAAAAATCAGTTATTGTACGTTAGTGTGATGCTAGTCTGACACATACTAATTATTTATTTCCAATGCTACTGTATTTCTGATGATGATGATGATATTGTTGTCAATAATGAGTCAGGTAGTGTGCGTATACGTCTGTATGTCAAAGTAGCACCTATAGATCGTCCACAGGGCAGCCTTTTGGCTTTTCTAACTAGATCCCCCATAAGGCAGCCAACTGGCTGGATTAGTTTTGAGCTAATATCTTGTATATTATATTATTCATACTGTCCTATGGTTCATGGTTCTTTTATAGGAAGCTTTTTTTAGTAATATATTTGTACAAATTTTAAAACAAAATATTCACATATTTACCACTACAGATTAACTTTTTAAAATTCTTTTTATGAGAAACAGACCATGTTAAAAATACGGCCACATGTCCTAGAGACAAAAGGAAATTGAACTTTGAACAGTTATATTTTGACAAAATCTTCAGTAAAGTGTTGCACAATCACCGAACGTGAAAGGGGCCTGTGTGACATAATATAAAGAGAGCAATACTTTTCTTTGGCGAGCTTATTCGCAGTTACTTGAGTCAGCTACAACAAGAAATAATTTTTTCACTTTTGTGATCACGACAGGAAAGGATTTCCCCTTCTTTTCTTAGTAAGAGGTCAACACAGTGTTGTTTTTTTTCATTTTTGCTGAGTTTTATTTCTGGTATACAAGATTCAAACAAGGCGTACTTATGTACTTTTAAATTTTAGTATATTTTTTAGTATAAGCCATATATAAGTTACATAAACTTTGTTAAGTATATCTCTAAGTACTTAAAAAGTAAACTGAGAGTATACTTTATTATTTTTAGTTTAAAATAAATATACTTGAAGCACACTTGTATGTACTTCTTTTTGGTAAGGGTTGTTTTTCTTACACACTACTGTGATCAAATATAGTACACAAAACTCTGTGCAGCATATGGGTCAGGTCATACTGACTAGAAATAATCAGAATTCTACGTTGTCGGAACATCTGCACTGCCACTGTGTCTCCTTTCGGCATTTGCCACATGTGTACTTGTAGCAATCAACACAGCGTACAGTTGCGTAATTGTTCCTGCACTGACAGTTCACCTGACACATTGGCCTTTTCCCTTGGCCAGGTGTGGCAGGTTGTTGTTGAAAATGTTTTTTCTTATTTGTCGTTTGGCTGCCACATGAGAGTAAGCCAGCTCACTTGCAAGTTCCAATAGAAAGTCCACCCGTCTCTCCCGGACCCCAGTGCATGCTTGATAGAGCACATGTGCCTTCAGTGCTGCCATGTCAATCATGTTATAGAACACAGCGACCGGCCATCGCCTGGTTCCTGAGCGCACGCTGTATGCTCGCACCATCTGGTCCATTACTACCACGCCGCACTTCAAGCTGTTGTAGTCTGTGACTGTGTTTGGCTTCTTTTTCTGAGTATCTTCAGTCTCAACAACGCTGTGCATGCTACTGAGGATGCAGACAGTTTTTCTCCGCTTGGGTGCATAAACAGTCAATGTGGCACCAGAAGTTGAAAACACCTGATGAATAAGATTAGATAAAATGTTATAACAGTAACATGGTCCATGGTTATAATAGTCCAACATGCCTGAGTGCTGAATTCATTGTGGTCTGAACTATGTTTGGCTAACTCTGGAAGTTCCAGACGAGCCTTATTGACTGTGCCGAGGAGGGTGGTCTTTCGGCTGAGTAGCTTTTGTGCAAGTGACAGAGATGTGAAGAAGTTGTCAGTGGTAACAGTTCTTCCTTTGTCCATGAACGGTTCCATTAGCTTTATTATCACATTTTGGATAATCTCTCCCCTGTGGGACGACTGGGGTCTTTGCCAAGATATGGAATGATATTACAGACATACTTGGATTTTAGGTCGCAAGCCACCCAGAACTTAAACCCTTTTGGAGTTTAGCATTTTTGTCTCTGAGCTCCTCATTTTCCTGCGGCTGTAATTTCAACCTGTACTTTGACTCCAAGGTGGATTTTAAGTTTTTTAGTTCTCCCAAATCCGCTTGGAGTTTAGTATTTTTGTGTTTGAGCTCTTTATTTTCTTGCTGCTATAATCTCAGACTATATGCCGACCCCAGAGATTTGACATACATCAGTTTTTTTCTAATCATCTTTTTTTCATTTTTGTCCATAAGCTTATCAAACCATCCATCCTGTTTTTCATCGACTCCAAGATGGATTTAGAGTTCTTCAGTACTTTAAAACCCTTTTGGAGTTTACCATTTTCATCTCTGAGCTCCTCATTTTCTTGTTTCTGTAATGTCATCATTTTTTTTCATCGACTCCAAAGAGGATTTAAAGCTCTCCATTTGTTTCAAACCCTCTTGGAGTTTAGCATTTTTGTTTCTGAGCTCCTCATTTTCCTGTTGCTGTAACGCCATCCTGTTTAGCATAGACTCAAAACAGGATTTGAAGTTCTGCAGTCCTTTCAAATCCTCCTGCAGCATTACATTTTCGTCACTGATCTCCTTGTAGTCCAGAGACTGAAATTTCATTGTGTTGGTTATTAATTTTGTTGTTGATTCTGAAAACATATATTGTTCTAAATCTTTTAGCAGTTTTTCATGTTCTTCAAACTTTTGGTTTGTTTGAGGCAACAACTTGTTCATCTCCACCGAGCCACATGCTGATTTAGAAACATTTAATATCTCTATTTCGTCAGCATCGGAACTCCCTTGTTGAGTTGCAATTCTCTCGGAGTTTCAGATATTACAAGGGTGCTTTGAGTGCACTGATTGGGACGTTTTCAGCGCGGCTGCGGCCAGTCTGGACGAGTTGACGGACACTGTGACGTCATACGTTAACTTTTGAATGGAAATGTGTATTCCCACCAAAACTGTGAAAATACACAGCAATAACAAGCCATGGTTCACTAAAGACATCCAACTCCTCCGCCAGAAAAAGAATACTGCTTTTACTGAGGGCAATAAAGTACTATATAACTCTGCCAAATACGAACTTAGAGCTGCAATGAGAAAAGCCAAAACTAAATACTCACACACACTCAAACAACAAATAGCCTCAAATGACACAAAATCTGTTTGGCAAAAACTAAAAAACATGACCAACTACAACAGAAAGTCCTCCTCCCCATTAGACAATGACACCGGCCTCCCAGATACCCTCAATAATTTTTATGCAAGATTTGATCAAATGTCTACCCCTTCAGTTCCCCCTCCCATTCCCATTCCCATTCCTCCTCCAACACCTCCATTTTATATTGAGGAGGATGAGGATCACCTAAAGGAGATCCGTTGTTATGAAATCCTTTGAACGTATCATACTTACTCATCTAAAAAATCTCACCTCCCCCCTCATGGACAATCACCAATTTGCATACCAGACAAACAGATCTGTATAAGATGCAGTTAACCTGGCACTGCACACTGTTTACCAACACCTGGAATTACCACATACCTACACCTGGATGTTATTTATTGACTTCAGTTCTGCCTTCAACACCATCAACCCAGTCAAACTTTTCAACAAACTCATGGACATGGACATTGGCACCACTCTCTGCTACTGGGTCCATAAGTTCCTGTCAGAGAGAACACAAAGAGTCAGGATGGGTAGCCTCTCATCCCAACCTCTGACCATTAGCACAGGTGCCCCTCAGGGTTGTGTTCTCTCACCTTGGCTCTTTTCCCTTTACACAAACACCCTCACATCCACTCACAGTTCAGTTTCCCTCCTCAAATATGCAGATGACACAGCAATAATTGGTCAAATCCCTAACAATGATGAGCACCCCTACAGAGAACAAGTCGCCCAAGCAGTCACCTGGTGCCAAAACAATAATTTACATCTCAATACCGCAAAAACACAGGAACTTATAGTTGATTTCTCCTGCTCACCCACTCATAAAACACCTATCTCTATCATCACTGAACCCATCACCATCACAGACTCTTTCAAAATCTTAGGCACTCACATCACTAACACTCTGAAATGGAAACAACATTCAGATAAAATGTACAAAAAAAGCCAATAAAAGATTATTTTTCCTCCGACAGCTTAAAAAATTCAGTCAGGCACAACATCCTCCTCCAGTTCTACACTGCCATCATCCAGAGCATTCTCACCTCATCTATAATAGTTTGGTATGGAAATCTGGAAACTCATTCACGCAAAAAACTACAATGCATCATAGACAAATCTTCAAAAATCACAGGTCACACCCTCCCATCCATTGACACAATATATCACAGATGCATCACCCAACGAGCATTAAAAATCATTTCAGACCCCTCCCATCCTGCACATCCTCTGTTTACACTCATGTCTTCTAGAAGATGTTACAGGTCCCTCACAGCAAAAACAGTCAGATTCAAAAACAGTTTTTTCCTTACTGCAATACGTCATTTAAACCAGGTCATGAACTAAATTATTTGCATGTATCCATCTGTCTACTGTTTCTATTTTGTTATGTCTGTCCTGACTCAAAGAAATGAGCATGACGTGCTGTACCGGAAAGAAATTCCACCAACTTGTTGTGTGGTCATTAATGAATTAAAATGAATCTGAATATATATATATACCTATCAGGGTATTTATGTTGTATGCTTACAACATTACCAGTCACACAGAATCCTAAATTATTAAATATACTGTACTTGTGTGTGTGTGTGTGTGTGTGTCCATGTAAATGGA
>JBAMIG010003989.1:0-13731 GCA_037177335.1 Kiunga ballochi | reverse complement strand
TTGACTAGCTAACTTTACTTCCAAGTCAATAGCCCAAAGTCAAAGTTAAGTCACAAGTCATTTCAGTGGAAGTCTAAGTCGAGTTGCAAGTCATTCATAAATTTGTCAAGTCGAGTCTGAAGTCATTAAATTTGAGACTCAAATCTAACTTGAGTCCAAGTCATCTGACTAGAGTCCACACCTCTGGCTAATACACCTGTTTTGTTTGGAAAGAGTAAATAAAAAAATAGGAAGGACATCATAACATGTCAGGGTCAAATTTAATGTGAAAATATCGTCATAAAAGTAGGTTCAGTATTTAGCTTTTATGAAAACCTCACAGGTTAATTCAAGTTACACAGTCATCCTTCCAATTCCTTTGGAGGGAATTAGATTATTCCACCATAGTTTCCTCGAGATTTACACAAACCACAACCTTTTGTTGGACACTAATTCATTATGTAACTTTTAATCAACAATCATGTTATGTTTGAAAGACTTGTTTCACACACACACACACACGCACACACACACACATAATTGGCCCTGTGGCAAGATTTGGCTCATTGAAAATCTCAGGTACTTTCCATTAGGATCAGTCCATATTTGCAGAAATTACACCACACTTAAAGCCCCGCCCTATACCTTCTCAAAGAGCCAATCAGCAATCAGAATTGGGTTTGTTTTCCTGCTTTTGTCTTATATTTGGCAGTTGCTGATGTGGTCTCTGCTGGATGCACAGCAGTGTGGCTAGTTTTTAAGATCCAGTGCTGACATTCAGGCCTTTCTTAAACAATAATTCAGAAAGCAAAGTAAACACATCATGTATATCACTTGTACAACAAATAAAGAGACAACTTATAAGCGAAATAATTCATTATAGGTTCGTGTTTCCACTGAACCAACAATGACTCAAAAGCAGAGACATCAGGGAAGCAGGCATATCTGCATGTCGGGGACTGGAAGATGGAATTTGCTGGAAAAATGTGCATGACTTACTTAGTAGACATATTTATTGGTTTCCTCCATGGTGTTGAGTAAATGCAGCAGAATGACAGTATTAGCAGAGATAAGCCACAGGAGGCAGAAGAGGTATGCAGATGTTTTATAAAGGAGCTAAACCTAAACCTTTGACTGGTTTTATTGAGTCAACTGGTTGTTCTATAGTGGTGTTTTCCTGACATGCAAACCAGATTTACCAGTGTAAGATTTACTAACATGTGCTTTTTAAGAAGAGGATGAGTTCATTGCATATCAGAGTCATGCTGAGTTTGATTTTCTGTTAAACTAAAATGAATCTGATGCAGTGCAAAATGGTAAAAACCAGAAACTGAAACCAATACTTTAATTTTCTAGAACTTTTTTACAACAGTGATTTTTTATTTTGAAGGTTTAGGTAATCAAAGTCTCAAGATCCAGATAATTCAATAGAAACATTATAAATATTATTAGTTTATCATTATTTTTAATCACAAAACAAACTGTTACGTCCCGCTCATAACAAAGAGGAGGCGGATACATGAGGTAAGGTTCACAGACTTTATTTTAGGTGAGTCATGACCACAAACACCAAGCACAGCGCCTGCTCCAGTGATCTCCCAGCCTCCTGACTGGGAGACGCAGCTCTTTCTAAACAAGGATATTTTAAATCCAGGGCCTACGTCTAACCAGGTGCCAGAATCACCAGAGAGCACCTGCAAATCATCTACCTACAGGGTCACTTTTACCATAAATAGAAAATTAAATGGTATCAAATATTTTTATTTCATGAGATAGAATACATTTCTGTACTTAATGTACATTTCTGCCCTCCATTAAACAAAAACTGTACAAGTTGCTGTTAATAAAACATAAAACACTTTGAGCTCTTTGGCGTTTTGCTCAATAAAACTTCCCTAAAACATCAGAAAAGCTTCTTGTTGAGGAGGAAACTGAAACTAAAGTATTGTTTGTAGAAGTACCTCTTATTCTTTGGTGAAACCTGTGTGACAGTTTTATGATAAATAAAACAGCTGGTACAAGATGAACACTGCGTACATCATTTCTCATCTTGTCTTCTGTATCCCATTTTCCTCTCAAAGCTCAAAAACATGCATCATGATTCATCCTTTCTGTGTGAGTGAATCTGAACAGTTGCTTGACAGATTCATGACAGAACCAACACACAGAAAGACAAACAACCAGACACACACATTTACTCCTAAATATAATTTAAAGGACCAGTAAACCTAACATGCATGTGTTTGTATGAAAAAAATCACATGACCACAAACAGATGGATCACTGATATTCTGGTGAACGTCTTAAGCAACTTGGAAATTCATTACAGGTTATGATTCAGTCTTCTGCCCTCAAAAGGGAGAAGAAGTTCACACATTTCTTAATAGTCATGCTTTCAGAACATGTTCTCCTTTTATTTTCTTATTATAAACCTCCCACATCTTTTTTATTTGACTGTGACACAGGTTTGCAGGTATTTTTAGCTCCACAATTTGACTTTAGACTAACAATACATTCTTTTATTTTCTACTTAAGGTCACTGGAAGCTGCACCCATTCCCAGCAATCATTATGGGGGAGGCGGGATACACCCTGGACAGGTCACCAGTCCATCACATGACCAACACAGAGCGACCGCTGTAGTGCCAACGACCATGCCTCCTGTTGTAAAATAATCAATTAAATAATAAAAGTGAGCACAGATCCGTCTCTGTAGCTGTTGTTTCTGTTGTAAACTGCTGTTACATTTCTATTAGAGGTTTAAAGGCTTTTAAAAAAGTGCATGCATGTTCTGCAGAACACATGCATCTAACCCGTTGTTGTAAATTCACAGTAAAATGTCTCTGCGGCGTTACCGCGATTGGATTTGATGACGGACTTATAAAAAGATTTGTTTTATTAGACTGAATTAGGCGTAAAGTAGGAAATTACTTGGTGCTAAAGAAATAAAGAGTAATGCTGGAGACAAGCCTGATGTCATTTATTATCACTAACCTATAAAGCTTTTATAAATGACTGGTTAAACCTTTATTACTGTTGATTAACCGCAATTAAATTTTTATCATCAATGAAGCTTTTTATGGGAAGCGGTGATTATCCTTTCATTGTACAATGTTAATTTAGTGTAATTCTGTTGTTGTTTTCCTTTGTGTAATAAGGTAAAATCCTGTGAAATGTGAAAGCACCTGGCAGTAGGAAGCATGCATCTCCAGCACATTGTGTTCCTCTTCTTCGTCCTCCTGCTGCGCTGATAACTGCACCATCTCAGTTGCTTAATGTTCTCATTGTTATGAAAGAAAGGTGCTCTGTCTGACTGCACGCTATAATTAGAGCCTGTTTGAGTTTTGAGTCCAGAAGTGAACAGAAGTTTTGTAGTTTTTTGCTGTAGTCGTGTTATAAAAAGCAGGAATTATTTGCATTTTTTAAACACATGACGAAAGAAAAACATGAAATGGGAATAATAAGTAGTTTTTTCAAGGTGGATAAAATAGTTGGTTTTTTTTACACATCGATTTTCCATAATTTGGAACATTGTGAATGAAGGACTTCTATGAATAACAGCAACAACTATACCTATTTGAGTTTATTGACATATAAAAAAGCTTTCTATGGAGATTTTAAGGATCTTTTGCTTAAACTGTTTGAAAGTTGTCACATTTCTATAGGTGTGCAACATACAGATTATTAAAACACCGAGTGCAGAAGGAAAAAGTGCAAAAAGCACATTGTTTGAAGGAAATCAAAGATAAATCATAATAAGATATATGACAGTAAAAAATCTCAATGAACAGGACTTCATAGTGGCGGGGTCGTGTAAACTGTCATAGAGCAGGCCTGATACTGCTTAAAGTGGTGGATGCGACCTGAGGTGTGTGTGTGTGTGTGTGTTGGGTGGTGTCAGTATTCAGAATTCAGAGTTCCTGGGTGCAGAAATAAAACAGCGGGCCACAGCTTTCTGACAGCTTGTAGTGCATGAAGCTGTCCGTCATTCTGCTGGTCTGGGCTTGCAGACTCTGTGGTCTCCTTCCTGATGGCAGCAGGATTGAGAAACTCTGATTGGTGGATGGCAAGTAGTCAAAGACCTCCAGAGCACCTGCAACGGGAAGCTGTGGGACGAGGGACTCTACTGCACAACTCAGGAGAGTTAATGCCACCTTCAGGAGGCAAAACATGGAGGAAGAAGGGCACCCGCTTCACAACCAGAGGGTGTCTTCACTCACCTGACCATCCCATAATGGCCCTAAATCCAGACCAGCTCAATGTGTCTTAATGGTGCTTGTGTGTGTAATATGGGATAACAAACACTGGTCCTATAGAGCAGCTTTGCCGAGGAGTCATGGCTATTATCTGGCCTCCTTCATGCAACTTATGCCCAAAAGGTTTCCAGTAAGATATGATAAAAATATGTGACACTGTTACAAAAGGCTGGATTTTCATTGAATAATGTGGATTTGGGTGTTTTCAGAGAAGACATTGTTCAGTGGAAGCGACTCATTCTTTAAATTCTCAGTGCATCTATTTTTTAAATGAATCCCTTCCAGCAGGTGTGGGTACAGGTAAATATGTTGCATAGCTTAGCTTTCGTGCCTTTCACAAAACAGTGGCAACCTGCTACATACACACTGCAGAAAGAAGATGATTGTTTTTCTTTTGATCCTCCTTTTCATCTGATGGCATCAGGTT
Source organism: Kiunga ballochi (assembly GCA_037177335.1). Taxonomy (NCBI): domain Eukaryota; kingdom Metazoa; phylum Chordata; class Actinopteri; order Atheriniformes; family Pseudomugilidae; genus Kiunga; species Kiunga ballochi. Next base: position 9,070 of record JBAMIG010003989.1, on the reverse strand, counting down.
GTTAGTTATTTAGGAAATATTCATATAACAAGCCCTTCTTTGTGCTGCCTGTGGGTTTTTTCCACAGAAACAGCGAGTCATCATAAGTTGTCTACAAACTGACAAGTCAGGTGAGGACCTCCCCTTTTAAAACATGTAAATAACTTTGATGCTGTAAAGTGTTTTGAACTAACCTTAAGATAAATCACTGCATGGTTGCTAAGAAAGAAATCCATCACTTTAGACAAAATGGCTTCTATGGTTACTAAATACCTTATGAGTGTGACTCAACATAACATGCTAAAGCTTTATGAAGACAATATCAAAATATTAGCTAAAATATTTATATTTTGGCATCATGGTTTGATTATGTTACCATTTAAGTGTTCGTGTTTTACATGACTTTGTTATTAATTTGAAAACAAGCTTTCATTTTCTGTTCACACTCAGGATGACAAGCGAATTATATTTGGAAAAAGAAAATGAAACCAGATGATAGGGATGTAGTGCTGGCCAGCTCCAGAACATTCCCACACATCTGCAAAATGAGTCAAACACACTTTCGTGCACAATAAAAACGACTATCAAAGCCTTGGGGAAGCAAACATTGTAAGAAATGATCAGTGAACGGACAGGTCTACACAGGTTGCGGATAGTGGGGGAGATAAAACATGTTTCACACAGGCAGCCGGCACGTTTGGAGATTAATGACGACAAAACTTTCCACTCAGTGAAAGAAGTTTCTTATATGCTGTTGTTCTGCTTTGTTGATGATCTTGTTTTATGCATCATTACTAGTTAAGCATGGGGAACTTGTGTTTGAGCTTAAAACTACAAATTTGCTTAATCTGAACCAGCTGCATGGGTCGGTGCAGCATGGTGGTGTGCATCTGATGCGGTCTTTCCATCCCACATGTAGTGACAGGTAGCGCTGCGGTAGCTGCTGTGAGTCTGGTATATAAGGGTCTGCTGATGGTGAAGCTATGGCGAAGGAGGATAAAGTGTTGACTTCAGCAGATGAGCACATAAGTCTCTGGTTACTCGATGCACAGATGCAAGGAGGATATGGCGCAGAGACTGGTTATTGCCAGGACACCAGAGATGCTTGTTAAATGTAAACCAGTCAAAGCTGGTGAATAACTGCCTCGAAGGCTCATTAATGTTCCTTTAATTAGGTAAATGAGGTAATCCATTGTTATATGTGTTAGGATAGTTAATTAGCAAGTGGGCAGCGCTGACTTCAGAGCTTATTTCTGCATTGTGACATTGGTTATCAGCAGCAATGCACTCCTTTAGGGTTATTTATTCACCCATAAAACACCAGAAGTAGGAAAATAAAAGCTTAACGGTTTGGTTGTTCTCAGCTTTCCTTCAGCTGCTTTTTGTCTGATGGTTTCTGCATCTATTCCCATTCTTCATCTCTGGTTTGTTACATGTGTGTGTGTCAGCTGTAAAATTCAACAATGCTCCAACATTTTTCAGTGGTTTTGCTCGGTTTTCTGTGTCAAGCGATGGATTGCTAAACTCATTGAAAATGGATCAAATTCTGTGCATAACAGACGCACAGGTATGAACAAACCTGTTCTCCAGTCTGCCTTTCTGCACTCTGGGTCCAGCATAAATTTTGCATGGATTTAATTTGGTCATTTCTTTTTCCTTTTAATGGAAATTAAATGGTTGTATTTTTTTTTAAATAATAATAATGATAATATAATATTTATTCACTGATGAAGGGCAATGTTACTTGTGTTTAACTTGGGCAGCAGATATCAGAAACAGTTTTTCCTGAAGTGAGCTTACAGACACTGATTTAACTTCCCTGATCTTACTTCTTACTTTCCTTTCTTTATTTCCTTGATTTGTGTATATTTGTTTGAACATGCCCCAGCTGTCCATAATGCAGCTGACACCAGAACTTTGTTGTCCTTGAGGGTTTTTGTGGAGAAGTTTATTGCTTAAAGTGTGGTTGCTACAAACAGGTTTTGTTTAACCCTCTGGGATAAATAAAGCATCTTAGTTTCATTTGTTGTCCAGTGCTGACTCACACATGCTACTGGCGTCAACAATCAGTACTTTCAGGATTTGTATAGCATGAAATATTATAGATGGGATGTGGATGTTGGCTGGACCAAAAGGGCAGAAATTGGACTTATAAATGAGTGTGAATCTGTGTAAATGAGTCCTAAACCTGCTCTTTAGTCAAACTAGAACTTGAATATACAATTAAAATATGTTATTTTTCCAGCAGCTGATAGTCTGAAAAGAACAATCTCTCTTTAATCAGTTTAAATCTGGCCCTGGTTTCATTTTCCTCATAAAATTATTGTCACTTTAAATGAAACATCCCCTGATTTCATTGATTATTGAGCCCACCAATGAGGAACTGTTACTTGGTGACTCATGCCTCTTCCCACCAATGAACATCCTGCTTCTATGCAGTCTCTGCGACTCATCAGTCCATCTTAAATGTGGCAGCTGATTGGGTGTTGAATCATGACTCAGGATACCAGCCAATGCTGATTGGCTGAGCTATTCTTGTGCTGCTATATAAACACAGATTTGTTGATGTATTCTTAGAGGATCACAGGTGGACAGAGTCTCTGTACAGACATGTAGATGGCACAAATGGCAACTTTGATGATGAATTTTTCACACATCAGTACCTACATCTTAAATTTGACATGTTTTCTGTTGCGTGGAGGTCAAATCCACTCTATTTTAAAGCTATAATCCAAAGAGAATTTAAATTTCACAATCCTATTTATTACCTCATCTAAGTTTTAGACCAGGTAAATTATTTATTCTGGCGTTTGTTAACGAGACAACAACAAATAATCATGCAGTTCACAAACACGTGTGTGAAAACTTCCCGTTTTTTAAGCATCACACAAATCCAGGAGGCCAAAACCAAAATGTAATTTAAAACGTGGAGGTAATTGAACAGCAGGAAGCATAAATTAATGCAGCTTAAATGTAGCTTGAAGTCAGGCAAACTATTAAAAGCGCACTGTTTGTTCAGTGTTTAGCTTTAATCAAAACCCTTCATCTCTGTGTGAAAGGTTCTGATATATTTCACTAAAATGTTCCTTTTCCGTTTTGGATTTGGACTTCATCAATACATGTACTATCCATGCTCATTAACCAATAATGTGACTTGTATTGCTTTTTTAAATCCATGTCTTTTTGGTCATCTGTTTAAATGATACTGTTCTGTGATTATGCAGAGCATTAAAACCACTAACACGGAAAAACGTGAAGCATTTACTAAAAGAGTTTACTGCAGAAAAACTCTTTGCTTTCTTGTTGATGTCATGTAGCAACTATCAGTGTTGGTGTACATGAAGCCCCCCAAACCATGTAGTAAAAGCTTAACTGGAACAGCTTGAGGAGCCACAGGAAGCAAACATGTATATCACAACCAGAGCTTTCACATTCACAGATCCATGTGATCCTAACGCCTCCGGTACTAACATATCCCTTATGTTCATGTCCGAGTGCTCAAAGCAGCATGGCATCACAGAGACAATCTGTGTAATATCAGTTTAATTATGCACAGAACTTTGTTTCAGCTGTTTTAAAGAGCTTTATAAATAAAGTTGAGTTGAATAGGCTGTCACAAAACTCATAAAGGCCTTCTTCAATTCTAATTTCTTTTTAAAAATGACCAAACATATGCTTTATTAATTGTTTGCATATAAATGAAGTTTAAAAACTGGTAGTGTAAAATAATTAAATCACTTCTGAGGATAAATGAATAAAATACACACCGAGTTTTATCCCTCAACCAAAGATACAAGAATTGCAACACCTCCTGTTGATGTCACATACAACTGTGTAACTACAGCTGTGTCTCAATTAATGCATAGCTGAGTGTGCAGACAGCGTAGGCTATGGTTAGTCCGATACACACTGCAAAGCCACTTACCCAAGCCAAGCTGGTGTAAATACCCACAATGCTCCAGTCTCCCTTTGCTGCTTGCAGATGAAATGTTTATCCAATTAAAGTGTTCCCATTTTTCCTTCTGCTTCTTCTGTGTCAATTAAAATATACACACACACACACATTATTTATATATATATATATATATATATATATATATATACACACATACACACCTGTTTTACCAAGTGAAAGGTTTTACCTCATGCGATACTAGTACTAACACAATGAGGGTTTAATGAGAAACAGATGCATTTTATTTCCTCCATGCAGTAAAAACTGTGCATTTGCTTCATGTTTCACCACTTCACTGATAACACTCTAAACGACGGTTGGTTAGCATTTTTCCAGAAAGAAAAGAAAACAAACTGCAGAACGTGGATGAGTTATGGTATTAAAAAAAACTTTGTGGTCAAACACAGTCTTCCTTTCATCCAAAGACCATCTGCAGAGCTAATGTTGACTCCCTGTTTTATACAGTAATGTCAACAAAGAAAAGAAAAGGAAAGAATGTAGGTTAGACTAGTTAAAAACCATTACAGCTGAGTTTTCTAAGGCCAGGAAAAGTGAGAGAACTGCTTGCAAAGAAATTAGTAAGGAAGGATAATTCTTGTTTATGAAGTTATATTATATATATATATATTATTATTAAAGATCATTGTTTATAACAGTAATAATGAGGTCATGGATCCTGTAATTAAAGGACCCACCTCCTTCTGCAAGCTCCTTTTTTTGTAGCATGTCAGGAAACGTGATGATCATGCCGTCATGATATCCAAACGATTTAAAGTAACAAGCTTCAGAACATTTAGGTGGACGCTTCCACAACCTCCTAGATTTACAAACCTAACAAACAGGCCAGACTTTATGAGACACCCGAGCCAAACACAACAGAAGCTGTCAGCGTTTTTATTCAAGGTGCACATCACACACTTCTAACAAGCTCCGTCTGCTTCAAACTGAACCATCGCTGGGGATGAATGGAGCGGTTTGACACAGAAGCTTTGCTGCATAATCTGCTGAACATTTTTTTCACTCTCTTCTCCACACACAGCTCATAAGAAGCCATGTTCAGCGAGAGGCTTCTGGTAGGTACAGGTACGACACCCATCGCCCTCCAGATCTAACCTATGTTGTCCCCACTTCCCAAACTGGGATCCAGTTCAGTGAGGAGGCGTTCTAGCTGAAGATTCAAGCTACCATGCTGTTTTTAGAAAGGAAATATGTGAAGCAGAAAACAAGACACAATCCTCTGACTGGTCAAAAAGAACATGAGATTTTCCATTAGGTTGTAAACTCCCCTTTCATTAAAGTGTCATGAACTTCATCAGAGTGGCATTAAGGTTATTCAGATTTAAGTTATAACCTAATTTCCTATTACAGAAACGATGCATTTACCTGGATGAGCAGGTAAGACGGTTTGTTATTGGGGAAAAAGTTACAAAAACATCCGGTAAATAAGATCTTTTATCCATGAATTGCTCTTTACTTTATCAGCCTGTTTAAGAGAAATTTTAACAAGTGATTTGTCATTTTCTTTACCCTTTTAAAAAGGTTTTTTCAGGAAATTGTTCCAGATATGCAGAAAAAGATCTTAAATTCTTCAGTTTGTTTATATAAATTACAAAGCGGCAGGGTTATTGATTGAAAGGACTGGTCATGGCCGGTGCAATCAGCATCTTTTTCCACATGATGAGTGTTACACACAAGCACTCCTCACACATACAGATGAACCGGATCTTTACTTGAACGTTTTTGTTTTCTTAACAGTGAATATAAAATCAACCATCCATGTATAGTGTCTCTCTTTTTCATAGCCACTTGTGTCTGTTGTAAAAATAAACACAATCATTTCCACATTGTAAGTATGGCTCTTTGGAAACGCGACCACAAATGCATCTTAGCCCAGAGTTTCAGAGACAGATGTGAGTCACTGCCAGCTGTGTTTCTGTAAAAAAGTAAAGCTGCCATAAAACTCCAGTTAAAAAGGAATCAAATCTGACAGAGAAACCTCTGATCTTTATCTCTAAGCAGTGAGAACAGTGGCTGCTTTACCTGAAAAAACATTTATATTCCAGTTTCATGGACGAACGGAGGCTTCAGGAAGTATCAGCAACACATCTGAGCTAAACATTTTAAATCCATTTTTATCAGATTATTATGGTGCTCTCCAAGCATTTTTTATTCATTATAATAATTTGTTTATAAACTATAATGAGGAAATTTCTGAAAATGTATTTTAGTGTAATTTAATTTAAGATGAATTATAATTAAATTTAGCCTCAATAATAAAGAAAAAGGTATTTACCTCCATGAAACACCTAAAAATATGATGTTTTTGCATTATTCTGATACTGGAATAAGACTTTCAAATGGATGCATAGGTTAGTGGTCAGTAATTGAAGTTTATTCTCACTTTATCCTGAATGTGGGTCTCAGGGTCGGATGCAGCCTGTGTAGAAAGTCTGTGGTTCTATCTTTTCATGGATTAGCATGGAGAGGCATGGCGCTGGTAATAAATATGTTAGATAAAGAGTTCATAAGGTTATTCTGTTAAAGGTTTCTCTGTCTGTGCAGAGGAGGTAATGTTAATGCGTTTTCAGTGTGACATTGACCACAGGACATGAAAATTCTCCTTTTCTTGTCCCACAAAGATTCTCCACTAAATATGCCGACATTGTGATTATTGCAATGATCAATGCATGTTATTAATGTGCACATACATGCTAATTTCTCCAGATTGATGAAGGCTTGCATATGAATGCTTTTCTTTTGCAAAATCAGTTCCCTTTTCTGTAACCAGGAATAGAACAGAAGACTTCTGCCCACGTAGTTACATCACAACAGCTAAAACAGGAAAACAACAGATATGTCTGAAGCCAACATGTTGCATATGCACAGGACATAGTTCAGCTTGTTATTGACTATGTCTTTGTTGAAAGTTCATACTGTCTTCCTTCTTTTTATCATTATTTTTTTACGATTCTTTTTGTAAGACAGACAGACAAAATGTTGACCGCAGGAAGTGGTCGAAACATGTAAAGCAGGTAAACAAACATTTTGTCTGTCTGTCTTACAAAAAGAATCGTAAAAAAATAATTGTTATTGACTAATTATTAATAAGGTTAGAAAGAAAAGTAAACAGAGATGCATGTTCCACATATGAGCCTTCATTTTCCTTTTCTTCTCCTGGCACTTTTCCACGTTGTGGTAAATTAAACTGTGGACCGATCACCTTTAGCTTACTGTGAGCATGTGTGTAGGTGGGATGGGGTGTGTGTGGGATGCTTGTATGGTAGTCTAATTTTTTTTTGCATACACACACAATATATATATATATATATATATATATATATATATATATATTCCACTGTGTTTCACTGAAACATGTTTAATGTGCTTTTAGAGCAATAAAGGATCTCATGTGGGTCTCATCGTGACCCCACAGCTGAATTTGGGACTGTCTCATTCAGGCTGTAAGTCAGTGGAGCAACTGGTTTTAACCACAGTGCATGTGCACAAGTGTGTGTATTTAAGGAAGCCTGTGAACTCTAAGTGTGCGTATCTGTGCAGCATTAAATGCGAATGTGTGTGTGTGTGTGTGTGAAATTGCTGGAGGACATGCCTGGGCATATTCTCTCTCTGATCTGCACGTAGGCCTGAATACGTTTACCACCAGACATCCTCAGCAGCTGTGTGCTGTTGTGTCATTTACTGAAGAACAAGTGTAAATCTGCTATTTCATCCAATTAAAAAACCTTTTAGTAAAAACAGCTAAAAAATAAAAGGATAGTTTACTACAGCTTGATTCATTCATTCAGTAAATCTTGTATTTTTATTATTTAATGCAAACATGTTTCCCTGCAGTCACTATAATCATGTTATGTAACATTACCTAAAAGGCAATTCATTTTACTATTTATATGCAACACGTCCCTAAAGAAGAAACTAAGTATTCCTTTAAATGATATGTAGTAAACAAGATGACACTTTGTACAGCAGAGTATCAGTCTGGCAGGATGGAAACAAAGCTTATGAGGCCCTCTTCATCTGCACTGTGAAATAATGATAAAAAAAAACCTGCTGAAAGTGAAATTCTCTTAGTGGAAACATCGACTTGTAGCAGGAAACAACTTAACGTGAGCGGTTTGAGGAGAGCAGCATTTATTTTTCATACTGATAACTGGCTGTTATGATTAGAGACATTTTCCACAACACATTGCAGAGATGACATTCATCTGCACACAGAACAAATCTTACACATTATCCTCTTAACTTGTTAGGATTAACTTCTCAGAGTTTACACCTGGAAGCAAAATGACAAAAACAGTTTCTGTAAGTTTTTCCTGCTCAGGAAAATCCAGGCTGTAGATGAACAACACAAATCTCTGCCTCCTCCAATTAAAAATACGGACTTTTATATGTGAAGCGGCACAAAAAACATCATTTCCTTCAACAAAACAATAATTGTTGTTGTTTTTTTTTTTATAAAGATCAATCAAATTATGTTACGACAATGGGTCTGTGTACAGGAAACCCAACAACACATCCAATAATACACCAGTAACTGCATGACTGTAACAGATCATTTTGTGCTCTTATGTTTAAATATCTCTTTTTATTGCTGCTCCTGCAGTTAAGTTGCATCATTTCTCTCAGTGACATCTCACAGAGTGTAAAGAAGTGCCTTGCTAAACCGTTCACGTGTGAAAATGCTTTAATGTTCAGACATTCTCAGTGCTCCTTCATGAAACACAAACACAAAGAGCAGAAGTGAGTCAGCACACTGAAGAGAAACATTCGCGCTTAATCAGATATCCAGGTAACAGAGTTCATGACGAGCACAGATCTTTATGCTCCAACGCTTCAGTGACTCACCTGTGTCAGGTAACTGTGTTCCGATTGCCCCACCTGGGACAAATAAAGCCGTCTGCTTGTGCTGCACCTGACCGCTGGAAAACACGGGATATCAGCAATATCAGCAGACAGGGGGGATGTGCCATTTTTAACAAGGGCAGTGAGGTCATAAAATTATTATAGTATTTATAAAACTATTTTAAAATAAGATATAATGGGGGAAAAAGAGAAAATAAATGTTTTATGGTTTAGTTTATTTCTTACACGGATAAGCACAACACACACACACACACA
>JBAMIG010003811.1:0-13747 GCA_037177335.1 Kiunga ballochi | reverse complement strand
GTGGGAGGAAGCCGGAGTACCCGGAGAGAACCCACGCTAACACGGAGAGAACCCATGCTAACACGGGGAGAACATGCAAACTCCACACAGAAATGCTCCCGGTCAGAGCTCACACCGGGACTCGAACCGGCAACCTTCTTGCTGTGAGGCCACAGTGCTAACCAACTGCGCCACCGTGCAGCCCTTTTAATAGATCAGTGGTTTTCATTTTTGCTGATTATGAAGCAGAAATATCTCAGCACTGTGTGTCAGACATGACAGGAAACAGTGAGTAAACGACGCTGCTCTGGCAGAACAAGTAGTTTCTACACATCCGGAAAGTTTAATTATATGTTGTGTAAATGTTGGTATAGGCTATGCTAAGAATCTTCTCAAACCTGTTGATAGCCACTCATTGCCTCCTTCCTGCTGCCTTGTCAGCCTGCTGGTGTTGCTCCGGTTGAGAGTGAGCATGCTGCCAGCGGCGGAGGAGAATCAATGAAATGGAGTACCTGGAGGGGCAGTTATGTTTAACAGCATCTATACACGGTGACTCATATAGGTTTTTGTTCCTGGGGCAAGACAGCAAACAGCCAGGAAAAATGGCTGGAAACACCTCTGCCTTCGACAATACTTTTATGGCTCCTCCTCTTTTTAGAAAAAACATTTATAACAGTTTCTCTTCATCATTTTTGTTTTGCTAAATGAAACAGAGACTTTGTATCCATTTATGGGTACGACCACACCACTCATCAATCACATCCATTTCTCTTCCATTCCCGCAGGAATTTGAAGGTCTCATTGTTGGTACATGAAGACATGGTATGTTTAGTCAGATGATGCCACTTCTTACAACACCCCCATTACTCTTCTATCATTGAGCTCATCCCTACTGAACAAGAAGAAAATCTCCACAGCTGTTCAGTACTTTGACTTTCTTGAATAGTTCGAAACTGTTATGTTTCTGCCTCCTGATACTACTACTTTTCCACACTCTCTCACTTTGCTTCTCTCTACCTGCCAGCCAAACTCTGCTCACCTGCAGCTCATCACCACCAGGCCTGCATATAACCTCTCCAGCACACTCTGTTCTTTGCCAGATTGTTATACTACAGTATTCAAGACATCCCAGCATACTTCCAGACTGCCAGGGTTTCAGTACAATCTGGACAGAAATGGACCCAGCAGACTCGTCTGGAGGGATTGCTCCTGCAGCACGAGGCCTAGTTAGCCACCAAAGCAGCCAATGCTTGTCAGTCAGCTTTGGCTCTGGAGTTAGTGTTAACCTCACTAATCAATCAAGTTCAACTGATGGCAACTTCCATGACACAACCTGCCGCCTCAGCTTCTGACCCAACATCCCCTGTTGAAACCCTAGCACCAACTCTGAATTTCATTTAAGTACCTTGAGTGGGGTAACCAAAGCAGGGGTCCTGAGGGCTGCAGTCCTTTCCTTATCAACTTCTCAGTTATGTTTGCTCTGCAACTCCAGACCTTTGCCACAAAGGGAGCTAGAGTCGCCTTTGCCATCAACCACCTCACTGAAAACAGCTAATCTGTGGGGTACAGCAGAGTGAGAGAGGGGCATGCCTGCCTGTGCTTCTTTCCAAGCTTTTGCGACTGAGCAACAAAAAGTATTTGGCTCGGTTACTGATACCGCAGGTGAATTAATGAGTCTAAGGCAGGGGAGTCAGACTGGTGCGGATTACGCCATTGACTTAAGAACTCAGGCTCATCATAGGGACTGGAATGCCATTGCCCAGTGTGATGCCTTCCTTAACGGACTAACTCCTTACATCAGGAATGAGCTGGTTTTGTTTGCTCTTCCGAAATCCCTGGACGAGGTCATCTAACTGACAAATAGGTTGGACAGGCAGATTCTGATAAAAGAGGAAGAGCAACGCTAAGACGGAGCAGACCACAGACCTGTCTTCTGCTGGCAAAAGCCTCCAGAGGATGGAGCCCATGCAGGTTGTCCTAACAAGTTTTGACTCATGAAGAGCAAGAGTGCCACTGGCAACAGAACTCTTGTCTCTACTGTGGTCAGGCTATTCACTTTAACTCCAAGCATGAACTAAAATACAAGGCTCGCCAGTAGAAAAGGCATCCGGCCGAGCCAATCCCAGAATTCCATGTCCACCTCCTGCTGACAGGGCAATTCCATACCCTTGCCACTTTCATTGCCCCTGTTGCAGAGGTCAATTTGATCAACAAGGAACTAGTCAAGCAGCTGAATATTGATCAGGTACCCCTTCCTAATGAGCCCTGCTGGAGCCCTGGACGGTCATCTTCTGAGCACTACCTCACCCATCATTATGCTAGTGGCTTACAACCCTAGAAGACCATCCGGGACAGTGCATCAGACCCCTGGAAAATTGATTTGCCTTCCGTCCCTGACTTTTAACTCTGCTTCAGCATCTCTTGTGTTGGACTCTTTTACTGGTAACGGCTCACCTGGCCTTGATTATTCTTCTGTCTGTCCTTATTGGTGCCACTTAGCATCCAAGGACTGTTTACCCAGCTTCAAACCCCTCACCCCCCCTGTCACCAACCTCTGCACTCTCTCTACAGGAGATCAGTTACTGCTCAGTAAATAAAGGTCATTATGAACCGCTCCTGCTGTCAGAGCTAATTGCATTTGGCTCCAGACTACAGTCGTTTCATAAACACAGTATTTTCTGTATCTCCTCATACATTTTCTCTGCTTGATCCAGACAATCTGACCCTTCTTAAACCCACTAACATCTTTTTCATGACCACTGGTCAAACAGTTGCTTTGACGTGAAGCAGATGCCACAGTAAGTTTGAGGCCTCAAGAGTGTCAAATAATGCCTTTTTCAAGAGTGAAACAACAACATAGATCTAAGACCATCACTGGCCCATTAAAGCAGAAATAAAAGGTGCTTGCTATATCTATGATGAGAAAAATCATTCCGGTGCATTATGTAAATGTGCCTAATTACAAATGCCTGTGGCAGTTACGTAAGCATCAGCTGTCTATGTGCAGTGAGACGGTGAGAGTTTTGGTAAGCATTTCAGCTATGATTAGCTGTCTTCTGAAAAATGATATTTGTTGGCTTTATACATCACTGGGTTTCCAAGTAGTTTCCCAGAAGAAGACATAGACGTGTCTGGTTTAATTGTAGTTTAATATGATCCATTAGGAATCTGAGTGTCCTCCATTAACCAGTTTTTCCATGTTTTAGAAGTGCAATCTAATTCCATTTGATAAATTAGAGATGGAGTGTGAGTGTGTATGGTTGTTCGTCTCTGTGTGTTGGCCCTGCGATGGACTGGCATCCCATCCAGGGTGTACCCCGCCTCTCGCCCGTTGACAGCTGGGATAGGCTCCAGCACCCCCCCACCCCACCCCCGACCCCGTTACGGACAAAGCGGTATAAGATGGATGGATGGAAATTAGAAATGTGTCTGATCTGAATGCAGTTTCCTCTTTCAAAGAGGGATACACTCAATTTCCATCTTTCCATCCTTCAATTACTTGCAAGACTGACCACGCTAAGCTTGGGAAGCTTGCCTACCAAAATGGTGTTGTACACAGTAGTTTCTGTAGCTGCAAAATCTCAAAACAAAGACACGTCTTGTGTGCACACCAGACTACACAGCATGAGCAATTCAAACAAATTCACTGCAGTGAATTTTTCCTTTCGTTCATACAAACTGATTCATAGAAAACTCCTGGTGACGGATGATCTGCAGAAATGCTTTGATGTACCATTGTATACCACTTTATCCATGATGATTTCACTGATTAACATTAAAGCTTTGATATTCTTAAATTAGGAAGGCTTTCTGAGACATCAGACCTCATGTCTCAGTCCTACACTCATTTTATATAGATACACTATTAGCTTCCTCAATTCATTGATCGTAAATCGACAGTATCTTGGCATTTTAGTGGTATTTATTCCATTTTTATATCTCTATTTGTTCCTATAAGTTGTTCCTGTTGTAGGTGGTAGAATCCAAAATGTTGCTGGGATCCACATCAATCTTTAATAAAGCCTGTTGGGAACTTCTGGATTGTCTGACCATTTATTGTGGCGTTATCTGCAGGTTTACTGAAAATGGTGTCATTGCGCAGTGAGAAAGAATCCTTCAAAAATTCCTGAACTCAGATGGAGATCTGGACTACTCACAACATTTAATAGAATATAAATAAGAACAAGACCCATTCTTAGAAAAACATCATTAAAATCCCTCTGAGAGTCTTTGTTGCTAACAGACACCCTAAAAGAAACAACAAGTCTGACGTTAACTACATGACCTGCTTGGCTGAAGTAATAATTTCCCGTAGAACTACTTGTTCAAACACTTTTGGTACGAGTTAATTTAACCTTAGTAAAGCAGCAAGAAGAAGTGTTATGTATGTTATGTTATGCAGGAATACACAAACATCATCCTTATTATTACATTTTAGAAATAACATGAAAACAAGGTAAAAATTTGCAAACATTTTATATAATAATATCAGAAAGACATCAGTTTTTCTCAATTTTAGCAACTTTATGCTTTCAATTGTTGTTTTCTGTCATTTAACAGAACATTTTTAATTTTATGTCTTTTATGTCTGAAAAGAATTTGTTTGGGTGACATAAACCCAGTGGGGGAGGGGGTGGGTAAATATGTATATTGTAATAGGAACATAGACAAAATGACTTCCTAACCTATAAAACACATAAAACAAAACACAATTTTTACTCACTGGACCTCTTTATTTGATTCTTTTTTATATCTAACCCATTCTGTAAATCGGAATTCTTCTCATTCTAGTCAGATTGCAGACATTATTTTATGAGCCTCAATTATCAGATTTTGAGGCTAAAATATGTTAAAATAAATATAATAATAACAACATAAAGCTCAACTACTACAACCTTTACTAACAAAACTTTGTAGAAATAACACAGTGTCAAACAAAGACCAAACCATCTGTACATCATTCTCTCATGTCTTGGTTTTTATGAAAAGAAAAAATTGGTATTAAAACAAAAACTTATTTTCTTTTTTACACATTCTAAAAAATATTTAGCCAGTTTTTGATAAATAGGTTATTTAGGCTTGCAAATAGGGGATTTATTTCTGTCAAGAAAGAGAAGTGGGCCGAGTAAATATCCCTGTGGGACATCAGAAACTCTTCTAAGTGATTCACATCAACTTCACAACTTCAAATCTATTGGTACTGAAACAGACACACAACAGAAACTAATATATTTTGTTATAGCCAAGCTCAAAGGCTTTGAACTTTGAGACACCTCAGACTTGACTGAGTGTAACCCTGGACATGTTATCTAACTCTATGTAACATGTATATGTGATGTTATCCAATTTACTCTATACATGTGTCTTAACCATACTGTACATATGACATGACTGTGTAGTATACTATGGAAGACATTACCTAAGTAAGATGGTCAGTGACCTCTGTGCAGCAACTGTGAAGTAAAGCAACAGCTATGATCCTGTAAGTAAGCAATGTATCAGATGACTGGTGTGTCTTCTGAACTTTAGATGTGTATTCCTGTGTTTACCATTGACCCGGCTATTTTTAAGTCATAGCTTAGAAACAGATCTATGCTAGCCTAATGTGGTCTGAATAAGCCTGCTAGAAATGTCTTAGCAAAATTGGTTTAAATAATGGTTATCCACAACATTTTGGTGAGCAGAGCAAGGAGTCTGTGTGGAGGAGCTGATATTTATTAGACAGATGCGGACACTGAATAAAGGTAAGAGCCGTGCAGTTGGATAGGTGGGTGTTAACGGCTCTGTTTGTAGAACCTTGTTTAACAAATGACTAGATACGTGAATGGATCAAATGGAAGAAATTACTGTAGCTACAGTTAACATTAGGAAGGCCACTCATATTCTTTATTAATTAGAAAATTGTGACAAATTAAATAATTTTAAATAATCCAGATCATAAATTTGTTCCTGAAAAGACGGGAGAGAAAACAAAAGTAGTTAAAACTAACATGAAATGATAAATTTTTTCCATCTGAGCACCAAGTTTGGTTGAGCAGATGGTGGTTTCTATTTTACAGCTGATGTGGAATTGGTAAGTTAATGTTTAGTCTGGTTTTGGACAAAATATTGTTCTTTGGTCAGTTGATGTTTAGCCGTTGGGGCAAAAACTAATTAATTTTTATCTTTTCTGTTTGAGAATATAACGTTATTTGTTAATAACTGAGTGAAGTTGGTGTACATTAGCTGCATTTTGTGAAATCTGTGGGGAAATGGGAAAATAAAGCCATCATGAGAATCGTACAACTAGCTAAATGAAAAAAAGTGCTATTTTGTGGTTGCAACATGGGATGGTTAAACAACAAACTGACCGATTGATGGACAGACAGTCACACTGTTCTACCCTGACTGACAGACACAAACTTTTTCATTCTCACTCTCTCTTTTTCTCTCCTTCTTCTAGTGTATCTGTCTGTGTAAATGTGTGCATGGGTATGAGAGAGGGCCCTGAAATTGTGTGTGGTATGTGTGCAACTATTAAGATTTTCCCTGGCTTGAAAATCTGCAGCTGCATCTTGCAGAGATTGTGTGGTTTTGGAAACGCTGTGCTGGAAAAACTCAACGTAACGCCCCAAGTCTGTTGATCTATAAATAACTCTTTACTCTAATGAGCAGACAGTTAAAGAGCATTGGCTTGTTGCTGATAACTGTATGTAATCTGTACATGTGACATGACAAAATGGAAACTGTACATATGACATGACCATATCAAACCTGTACATGTAACAGTGTGAAGATAGGGGCAGAGCTGTCTACTAATCCCCACCTGGTGGTGGCTTAGATGGTAATAGAGGATCAGGTCTGGCAGACCCAAACGTGTTGTAAGAATCTGCTAGGAGTGCCTATCAGAGAGGGCTGCAATTCTCTCCTCTGCAGAGCTTCAACTAAATATTGAGTCCGAGTGGACTGTGTTTCGTGACTTTAGTGTGGAGAAGGCCACCCAGAGATGTGGTCTTAAGGTCGTTGGTGCCTGTTGTACCAGTAATCCCAGAGCTGGCAGTAGTGAGGAATGCCATCCAGCTGAAGGGGACCCACTGGGTCTTTTTGTCCTGCAGGACTCTGGGGGTAGCTGATTGGTATAAACAGGCTAAGCAGTTTGGTGATGCCACAGAGAATGACTTCCTGATGGCTTCAACAAGATTCTCAGGATTGGGTCTCTGCTTTTTGCAGATGATGTGCTTCTATTGGCTTCATATGGTTCTGCTCTCCAGGTCTCAAACAATTCGCAACCAAGTGTGAAACAGCTGAGAAAACGATCAGAACATCCAAATCTGAGAAAATGGTCGTCGGCTGGAAAACCATGGTGCAATTCACAGGCGGACTCTGTGCCAGTCTTTCATGATGAAGAAGAAGCTGAGCAAGGAGGCAAAGCTCTCAGGTTGATCTGTGCTGCTACTCAACCTATGATCAAGAGCTGTGGATAGTGACCGAAATAACGAGATCGCGATTAAAGGCGGATTAAATGAGTTTTCTCTCCAGGGTGGCTGGTCTCTCCCTTACAGATAGGGTAAGAACTGAGCCTATGGTTATGGCCATATGTAACTTGCACATGGGACATGAGGGTATGTAACCCGTACCGATAACATGACTGTGTGTCATTTCTACAAGTGAGAGTCTGCTTTGTGGAAGAAGTGGCTGTTACTCATCAGAAAGGTGATCTGTGATGCCTGATTGTTCTATATTAATACAATGATGCCTACATTCCCCTTTGTCCACCTTGATGAATTGTGGATCATAAACCAGACGTTTTGGTCCTAAAACTGCTGCTATTTGTCAATTAGTTGTTGTGTTCAGTATATCATGAATGCTTTAGGCTCACTGTTGTCTTGTTTTTTAGATTTATCCCTCCACATCTGTAATTCCCTTTTATTGAACATCTGGAGCTTCAGTGCAAATGTCCTTTATGATGGTGAAGTATTTTATAAAGTTAATATAAACACGTGGTATTGGTATTATGCTGAGTTTACAGCAACGTAAAGGTCAGATTTACAAGCTCATCATGTTGTCCACCACTTCTCAAACCAAATGATTCAATCTGCTCAGCTGTGAACGAGCCTGACATTAAACCGCCTCTGGACTCAGGTTACGGCAGAAATTCTCAGCTGTTGGAGCGATTAGACCACAGCTCATACAGTCGACACAGAGCTGACGGTGAGAATGGAAGTGATGTGTAGCGTGCTACTGTTACCTGAACCGTAACAAACTCTGAGCCAGGCAGGCTCTCCTACTATGAATCAAGCAGAACTGAAGTGGCTCTCCGACATTTTCCGAATGTCAGTTTTTTTCTCTTTACTTTTTTTAAAAATTTATTTTAACTCAGTTGATCTTCTGGAAGCATATATCAGCAGATGAAGGTTAAAAAGCATTGCAGAACTGAAAGATTACCTCTGCTACCATATCCTCACTAATAACAGCCAATTTTGTTGCAACCAGAAGGAGGGTGAAGGTTGCAGAAATATGCAGGCATCTGTCATTTTGCTGCACTGTCATCTGAATGAGTGACAGAAACAATTAAAGAGGAAGAGGGTGCAGGAGGAAGGAAGAGATAAGCTGTCATGCTTTTTCTCAACCATCACACTTTTTGGCCCGTCATGTGCACACTCCCTTCATGAGGGTGGGCACACATCACAGCAGCACAATGGATTTCCAAATTGAATGTGTCCAGGTGGAAGTGGTTTCCGTCACTTCTGGATATGGGTGCTGTTTCAGGTCAGGCATAATGAATAAGATTACAATTTACAGGATTCATCTGTGACTTTTCACATTCACATTTCATTGTCTGTTAGCAGCTACACTGGTTTTCACCTTTATGACTTGTGTGACACAATGTCCTAAAATATCTCAGAACCTTTATGCTAACATTAGCTGTAGCTGAATGCTAGAAGGAAGTCAAGGGTTTTCATTTGGAAAAGATGTGATGAGACGACGTTGACCAGGTTGTCTGCCACTCAGAAATCTGTGGATTTTTTCCCCTGAATTTATTTTTGTATATTTCTGGTTTGAGGAATTCATGGTCATTATCCCTCCATCCATCCATCCCTCCATTTTCAAGCGCTTCTGAACTTGAGTCGCGGGGTCAGCGGTTTTCCCAGGCCAGTTTCCACCTTTGCTCCATGATTTCCACCTGAGGAAAAACTTTAAAGGGTTGTTTTCACTGCAGGACATCTGTTGCAACTTTTTAATGATATCAGTTCATGTCCTGCAAATGAAGATGTTAATGCTGGTAAAAGTGTCTGAGGGATTTCACTGAATGACAAACTCCTTCAGAAACTGATGGACGCTAACACTGGTGCTTATGGTCAATGTGTGTCATGTTTATCTGGAGGGATGTTTGGTTGATAATCAGCTTCTTCAACCAAAACGATGCAGCTCTGGTCCGTCGGTGGGATGACCCCATTAGAGTCAATGAGAAAAGCGGCCATTAGTTCACATAGAAGTAACACAGTTAATGGTTAAATGGTAAATGGTCTTGTACTTGTATAGCACTTTTCTACACATCAGTGTACTCAAAGCGCTTTAACACTATCTGACACATTCACCCATTCACTCACACACACACTCACACATTCACACACCGGTGACGCAGCACCGGGAGCAAATGGGGGTTCAGTGTCTTGTTCAAGGACACTTCGGCATGTGGACGCCAGAGCCGGGACTGAGGACTGAGACTAATGAGGAAGAACACATGAAGAAGATGGCTGGGATTCATGTGTCACATTTAATTCCATGTAAACTCAATGGGCTGAAAGAGGGAACTATGAGTAAGACGACAGAATTCATTAATGCATAAACAGAAAGTATAATCTGCAAGTCAAAATGTTTTAATGAGTGAACAGAGGCTGCTGGAAGCAGAAAGGGACAGGAAACTCCGTGTACGCCCAACACCAAACACGTTCACGCTCTTTTTTCAGAGCAAACTCAGCACGATGAAGAAGGAACAAATAAAAGTTACACAAACACATTTACAGCATTTACACCAAGGGACAGAAGAAAAGCCGCTTCCTGTCTGTTATTACAGATGTTTGCTCTAAAGGCACGAGGAGATAAACATCCTACTGTCTCCATCAGTGTTTGCTTTGCAGGATTTCACAACAAATTTCTATATTTTCTGTTTTCTTTGTGTTTCATGCAGACTGCAGCATCATGAGCAGCATGGACCCCCTCCTCTGCATTACCCTCCTGCTCCTGTATAAGCTCCTCCCATTGGTGTTGGACCACTGAAGATACTTCAAACCAAACAGATTTCCAACTCCTCACTTTCCAAACCCGACAGGAAGCAGCAGAGGGGAGTGGGGATCATATCTACTCATCACAGGACGAAGGTCAAGCCATGCAGCATGGGATGCAGGGATGGACATGGTGGGATGGACACATGAGCAGGAGAAGACATTAAAAGATGGAGACATGGAGATACATCACCAGGAAAAGGTTCCTGTGAACCGAGATCACTGATGAGCATATGCAGAGCTGCGCTTTTCAAACACATATCTGTTTTAGCGGCATTTTCATCAAGTCCTGTAACTCACACACACACACACACACACACTGATCATGTGATCGCAGCCAGGATGTGACATGACCTGTCAGGCATCCATGTCCTCTCCACACAGCCTGTATTTCTGTGTACCGTCCTGCACACACACCTCTCCTCATAGCTGTGTTAATAAGCTGAACTATTTTCAATAAGAAACGGTGCATCCAACCTTGTTATTGTTATTCACCTCCAATAATGTTTATTTTTCTTAAATCTATTGTGATCAAAGTGACACGTTTCCTTTCTATGACACAAAAAAGGTTTATTGCAAACCTGCAGCGGCGGCTTTTCCCCTTTTTTAATAAAAGGTCGATTATAAAGTTGTTTTTCTGGCGATGACTTTCTTTCTAACAAACGCTGAGCTGAGGGCTTTGCAGCTCCTCACCAGGACAACGCGGAGCAAGAAGATGAAGGCACCTTCAGGAAACATCTAGATTAGGAGCATCAATATCACGCTGACATTTACAGTAATATAAACCATCACTTCTCAGGGATTTAGATGCAATAAGTTACCAAGAAGCAGGAAGGAAGGAGAAGAAATGAGTATGGTGAAGAATTCACATGATGTACCAAGTGATGAAGAGATAAATATGGGTGATGGATGGGTAGGTATGCTACAGTAAAGGAGACCATCAAATAAAGAAAGTCAGGTATTTTCTGTTTTTTCTTCCTTTTTCTTTTAAAGTTTGTAGACATGATTTCTTCAGGAAGGTCTCAGTCGTCAGGTTATGATGCTAAAATGATGTAACAATAAAGAAATCAGCATAAAGAGCAAACAGACACAGAAAACAGAAATAAATCAAAGAACTTTGAAGTAACTTAGTTACTTTGTAACTCAGCTTGTTGTACTGAGACACAGCACAGATATGTGATCAGAGACGTGACGAGAACTGAGACACGTTACCATGTGTCATCATGTTTTCTACATGAGCCGCTCTTCCTCACATCCAGGATGCATTCAAGCATTTTTTCACTTCTATGTCTGAAAAACCCGTCACGATGCCATAAAAACTATTTAGATCATTTCTAATGAAGTTTTTTAAATGTAGGTGTTTCCATCACCTGTCAGGTGTTACACAAATAAAGGTGTAATGAACACGGCTGTAGACAAACACACCGGCCTGCCGACACATAAGCACATAGAAAATATTCCTCTTGCTCTCACATGGCACCATAACCAATAAGAGAGGGTCTCATTATGACATGAATTTATCCAGATTAATCCTGAATCTGCTGAAATGAAGCTATCATTGTTTTTAGAGTAGTTTTCTTCTTTTGTAGAGTTAATAACAAGATTTCTGTCAGTTCCAGATAAACTTCCAGACTCTTCTTGCTTTTCTGCCACCTACTGCTTTAAATTGAACAAATTCCCTCCAGGAGTAAATTTCTGGGCTACCTGAGAGCATGATGTGCATCCCGGCTGCTACTTTTGGCATCCTGTGTGTCAAGCTCGGTTGAGCTTCACCTGGTGATGGATTTGTGTGTCGAACCCATCAGGCTGTTTCTCACACTTCAACACAAAAAAAGTAAAAGTAAAAGTAAAAAACAACCCAGCAATCCCAGCAGGGAGCATTTCTGTTGCATTGCATTAGTTGTGGCCATCAGGCGTTTTTCCTGCTGCAGAAATCTGAAATTGTGCTTCACTCCAGTTTTTCTGTCTCTCCAGACGTTTTGCTGTAACGTGAGATCTTTCTGCTTCTGCATTTTCCACAGAAACTTAGACGAGCGCAGGAAAACGCTGCTCCTCTCTGCATGTGGATGCAGTGGCGATTCAGCCTGTTAATCTGCATTAATCAATGTTTGTGTTATTGAGGCCAGTTCTGGTGGAGACAGTCGGGATCTACCCCATCATCAGGATACTGTTGCTGCATAAAACCATGTTTTCTTGTTTCTTGCTAAGTTCTTCTCGGCATGAAAAGATTTAAGGAAGCGGTTGACGAGTATTGATCTGTATTTATTTGCTAAGTTTGTCCTCTGGGCTGTGACATGAAAGGGAATGATCAACTTCCCCTTGGCTCCGATTCAAACGAGGCTCTCTGAAGCAGAAGAACTCTGCTTCAGCACTCTGAAGCTTTTTCACCAAAGCATGTAATAAACATTTCATTGAGAAAAATGTGTCACCTTCTGAAATTCGGATTAATAATAGATAAATGTCTCCTTTAAAAGGAGAGACATATACTGCCCTCCAGCTGGATGGAGCAAGCATCCTGCATCCCATAAAACACAGTAAGAGGAGAATATTACCACACTGTGGACGTTATGGCTCGCTGTTCTCTCACATTAAACATGAAGGTTTTTTTTTTAATTTGGCTGCAGACGATCAGAGAAACAGCATTGCAACAATAAGCAGTCACAACAAGCCCGTCAGTCTTGTGGCGCGTAGAGTCTGATTTTTCCTGTTACACTTGAAGTGTACACTTTTAACCACAGAGGGACATCAGGTCCCATATTTAGTGTAAGGCCATGTGTGCAGACACATCTGCTGCTGTTATCAGAGGGTCAGTCTGTCTACTGAAGAGCATAATATGATGAGATTAGTGGAATCTCCTGAGGATCACTCCATCTGCTGGCTCACCATCAGAGTCTGAAGGAGGATTGTGTGTTTGTGAAGACTGGATTATTATGGATTATTAGGAGGAGCTGCTTTGTTAACACTCACCACCAGTTTACACTCCGTCCCACCAATCAGCTTCTTAAAACAGGGCATTTTCTTCCTGTGAAGCACCAAAAAACTGAGATGTTAAAATCCGTCCGATGAATCCTGCGGAGTAGCAAACTGAATGGATAGCATGGTATTAAACAACCATCAAATTTCAAACCCACTCGGGTGACTTAGACTTTCTCATGAGGAAGAAAAGATTTTGTTTTGAGATGGAAGCTGATGGGAGGGTGGAGTCATACGCAGAACTGCACATAAAAATGCTTAATATATAATTTATTATAAATAACAAGAGGCAACAGAAAAAAACAACACTGTATACAAAATCAACTCATCAAGAAAACCTGGAGTCTATGAACTGCAGAAACAGGTGTGATCATCCGATGCAAAGCTGCTGAGACACAAGAGCATGTAAATATGACCCAGTTAGGAAACACAGGAAGAGGACAAATCACCGTGAAGACCGTCCCACCGGACCCCGCATCATACAAGTCAACGTCAAGACCGTCCCACCGGACCCCGCATCATACAAGTCA
>JBAMIG010002796.1:0-13845 GCA_037177335.1 Kiunga ballochi | reverse complement strand
ATATATGAACAGATGAACAGTAACATAATAAAAATCTAGCACCTCAGGACAACATTTGTGTCCTACAGGACAATGGCTGTGTCCAACCAGACTTGCAACAGTCTGGCACTTATCTATGCTGCTGTTCCCTCTTGTTTGATTTCATGCTTGTGTTGTTTTATTCTCTGATGAATGTCGCTTTGGATAAAAGTGTCTGCTAAACGCCTGTAGAATAGAATAGAATGAATGTTTGTAAGTTTGTATCTACTAAAAGAATATATTACGGTACAAGTTGATTTATAGGAAAGGCAATTCTTCTCTAAACAAGAAGTTGCATGTTTGTGTTGAAAGATGTTTAAACAATGTTTAAAAGAAGAGGTCTCTGTTCTCCATCAGTTTTAGGATGGTTTGAACTACTATTTTTAGTTTCCAGAATAATTGTAAAACATATTAATACAAGCCACCTTGAATCATTCACTCTGATGCCTGCTTAGTCCTGGTCTGTTCATTTAGAGGTCTGCTGCAATTACTATCAGGTTAATTACTTTGAAAGCCAGCTCCCTGTGTGTGCTGTGTGTGTGTATATATATATATATATATATATATATATATAGTCTGTCTAGAGCTATAAAGCCCATTCATTTAATAGCTTAACAACCACTGCTAAGGTGTGTTCAAAGATCAAATAGAAAATACATTTAAAAATTATTTGGACACTAATTGGTGTCAATTTGTGTAGTGTGTAGTCCTTCCAAATTAAAAGAAGTCACAAGGTTTTTGCCTCTCATTGCCAAGCAACTAATCAATTAATAAAATACACAATATCAGCTATGCGAACAAGGAGTTTCTTCTAATTGCAGTTACTTATTTTTATACATGAAGACTTTGGGTCAGTGTATTAATGTACACTGCAACTACTAACAAAATGCAATGATACAAAGTCAACTGTTTCCTACATTTTACATTTAAGCAACATCTTTCAAAAGGGATCCACAAAAGATTAAACAATTAGAGCAATGAAATAACCAAGGGACATCTTACCAATAATTATACTTTCACTCACACACACAAAAACAGGTTGGGTCAGTTAAAATGTTAGATCCAAGGACAAATTAGCCAACTTGTTTTTTGTTTTTGACGATAAATACACTGATCAGTCCATTAGGCTTAGTAGATTGGCGACTTATTATACATATAGTGTATATATATATATATATATATTATTAATTATGAATTAATTTATCAATTATTATTAGTAGTATACTTTAATTATTAATCTAGCATATGTTTAATTATTATAATTATTATTATATATATTATTAATATATTATGTTATTATAATTATTAATAGTAATAATAAAAATAATAGCCTATTTGCAGTTTTGTGTTTAGGAAAGTGTTGTTGCAGTTGCTTGGAAATGGATTTGGACCCTATCCCAGCAATTAGCAGGTGAAAGGCATGGTACATTCTAGACAAGTTGCTAATCCGTAGTAGATTCCCTTTATATCCCAAATTTGAAGAAGCGCTGCTGTACTTGCTAACCAGGCAGCCTAATCCCCTGCTTTCATCTGAATACAATTTTTAAAGTCAAATTGGAGAATTTAGTAAGGAAAATTTACATCACTCCACAACCCTTTTAAGGGAGGTTCACCTCTAGGGCAACTTGGGAACAGGAATTCAATACACTTTGCAGAAGAGAAATGTGAGGTTTTTGTTGATGAAACAAGCTTGATTTGTGCAATGTCTAAATCTAAAACAAGTTAAAGTAAATTTTTCAATGCATAGCTGCTGTCTAAAAGCTTCCTACGTGACATATTTTCAACACTAGTGAAGCCTTGTGTTTTTCTTCTGCCCCAGTCTGTCCATCTTTTGCCACTCATGTCTACCATTCCAGGAAAGGGTAAATTTAAGTTACTTGATCGCTATTTTTCAGTCCCTAAACTGATATTGGGTTTACACAACAAATAGACATTGCTTTTCAGTTAGCTTGCCATCATTCTGCTGGAAGCTGGACTGAGCCACCTTTATATCTTATGGCTCGGCTACTAGATGTAATCTCCTAGATGTAACAGATCAATTTTTCAACAAATGGCTATTTCGCCTGTTCTACGCATCAGTGGTTCAGGATTTCAAAATGTAGAAGAAAGGAATAGAAAGGGACATCACCACCTGTGGTTATATGAGCCCCAGGCCTAAGAGCCACAATAATCCTAAAGCAGGATGGGCAGAGTTCAAACACAAAAAGTTAACTTGGTCATAGTAGATTATAAAAATAAATATGGTTGCTAAAAAAAATTATTAAAAAGAATCTTCCAAAGTGTCTCCTAAGAAAGTCCTCTGAAAGTCCAAAGTCCACTGAAAGTGCACGGGCGGGCAGGTTTCTTGGCTGACACTCTTTCACCATGTACACTGCAGATATGGCACCATACTCCCAAGACGCTTGCAGAGATAAAGATATATGAAGCAGTCCACTTTGGAAAATCCACATCCGCTTTATGTTTCACTAAATAAGATAATCGATGACTTAACGGTGGATATGCCTGTTACATTGGCAGGCAGCAAAACATGTTGCCAAGTCATCCAGGCTTAATGATGTAGCTATTTTCCTGCCAGTCCAGTATTGCTAAGCTTTTCATCAGGCATAGTTGTTTATAAAAAATTTTTTTGATGTGTGTATTGCTGACAGGCAAAGCTAAAACAACTCCACACAAACAGAAAAGCTGATGAAACACCTCTTTGTAAGGCTCTAGAAAGGTCTGACAAAAATCTCTTACTTTTGGAGTTTAATGTTTGTTTATTCTTTAACATTAGAATTTGTCTTGTTGAAGCATCTCTTCATCTCTGCATGGTATATAAAGAATAGGGTAAAATTATTTTCTTCTTAAACTTGTCCTTGTCACCTTTCTTACAACATTGTTTGATGGGAGACTAGAAAAAAAAATAGCCCTTAAGCCTGAAGCTCTTTCTCTGCAACCTTGTCTTAACTGTCTCAGCTGCAACATTACACTGTTTTGCAGTATCCATTGTGTCATTCTGCATCTCATCAGAATAAGAATCTCTTCTGTGCTGGTGGAAGATGTTTTGAAGTGCATAAATTAGAGCTACATCCTTTGCTAAATCAAGGTTTGGTGATTGAAATACATCAGAAAGCAACTTTATTTCTCCAATTCTTTTTGTAAATTTGGCTGAACTGGTTATAAAAGTTCCAACACTGATCTGTCACCACTGTTCTCTATATTTATCTCATTATGTACATACACTTTAGCCTGTCCGACTGAGTCTCTGAAGCTCTTTAGAAGCCTCTACATACATTTTACCTGTGAGATAGTTTTGGTAAACAGTGCCTGATATATACACATTCACTTTCTACAGCATTAAAGAAAAAAATCTGAATCAGTGACAACTTTCATTGCATCAGTAATAACAAAGCTAAGGCAATATGCATTGCATTGTACATAAAATATGTGTTGCCTGTTTTGTTTTGCTGAAACCCCTTCTGCATTTTTAGGGCATGCAATGCTGCATCTAGCCAACTTGCTCTCATGAATAGTGTTACAGAAAAACTTGTGTGGATTGTGCTGTCCTCCCCAGGTGTTTCTTATTCTCAGAATGAGTGGTGGTCTCTTCTAGAAAATCAGCATTTGGGGAGTAGTCTATGAAAAGCTGGATCTGCTCTATTGGGCCTTTTGGCCATTTTGCCATTCACACTATGGTGTCTGGTGTATAGACCTCGGTCTCCTGCTCTGTCTGTTAGTTAGAGTTGTTTTGTCTTTTTACTCAGTTTTCAGATTGGTCTTGTAGGGGAGAGCTGCCGTTTTGTTTTCAATTTGGATTCTTTCTTCTTGTTTTATTTAATTTGTTTTTGGTGGTCAGGTAAGGTGACCTGTTTATGATTTTTTAGTTAGGGGATTTGTTTGTCATGTTAGCCTTGGCTCTTCTCTAATGCTAATGGCCCTTCTGTAGGTTTTGTCGTATTGTTTTTGGTTAATAGATATCTTCATTTTCTTCTGGCGGTATTTTAATCCCTTATTGTACCTGAACTTTGCCGTAAGAATCTAATAGTACCTTTGTCTGATATCCCAACATCTTAACCTATAAAAATTGACCAATGAACCCACAAAAGCTTGGTAGAGAAAATTTATATTGCAAGGAGTTTACTGTCATCAAGTAGAGTATTAGAGCCACACTGAAAATAAAAATATTTGCAGATCATTTTTTTTCTCCATTCTTCACTTTGAGAATAAAATAGAAATGTTGAGAAAAAAAGTCAAAATGACAAGAATAAAGTTGAAGTAGAGTTTTGAGAAAAACGTCGAAATGATAAAGTTAAAAAACAGGGCGATCACATAAGTCTATGTGTGTACGGCTTCTTAATGTAAAAATAGGTAAATAATGCAGTTTTATTAAATTCTGTCATTTTATCTCTTTATTTTTACTATTGATTATATTACATATAAATAAGAACATGGAGAAGTTTAACAGAACATAACTGACATCTTTATTTGTCAGACTCCGTCAGAAGCTTGTTTTTCCCACAATCCCAAAAATAGTTGACTTCCGGTCATGTCAAAATAAAATAGTAGAAACAACTTATTGAACAATAAATCATTTACACTATTAATGATGTGATTGAATACATAACTGTGGTAACAGTGTGCTTATTCACTTGATCAGGTATTTTTAGCTAAAAACGCCAATCGTTTCCGATTTGATTTATTTTTACTTTATTCTCAAAACGGTTCTTTGACTTTAATCTTGTCATTTTGTCTTTATTCTTGAAACTGTTTTTCGACTTTATTCTCAACATTTCGACTTTATTCTCGACATTTTGACTTTTTCCTCACAGTTAAGAGGGGAGGAAAAAAAATAGTCCTCCACAATTTTTTTTCCCAGCGTGGCCCTAATACTCCTTCGTTCATCAACAGATACAGTAAACAACAATGTGATCTAATGCGATTCACTTCCTGCGCTGAACATAGGTGGAGACTCTTACGACTGCTCCCTGCCTCCATGTCTGTCCTGTACTGTCTGTCTCTGTGCAACTTTTTAAGGGCTTTTTTCTCTGCAGGAGTTCCTGAAACAACAATGTGATGAAATGGACCAGGTGAGCTGGTCTTTACACGTGATTAAAGAGTTAAAGCAGGAAAGCTGGCTGGGGTTCCAGAAAACACCTTAGGGGGAGTGTGTCTGACTGGATCAATCAAAATTGATCATCTTTTGGCTGTTTGGAACCTGGAGACCTGGCTAAAGACTCAAGGCTGGGAAATGGCCAGCCAGTAGCCAAAACAACATCACAATCTGAATCTGGCTCCTTCTCTGTAGGTCTGATGACCACACATAACAAAACAATTTCCTCCGTGGAATGAGAGCAGAAAAAAGGTTCTTTTTCACAATTTCATTCTGAATGGTGATGTTGGTATATTTGACATTTCCTGTTTTTTTATTGTTTTTTTTTTATATGCTTGTATGTTTTTTAAATAAATCATGCCATTTTTAACTATATAAAGATGAAACTTAAAAAATGAAAAGAAATGAGGGATAATAATAAAAGCAAGAGAATGTTTCAATTTATGGGCCTTTTTGTTTTAGTTTTTTCCCGTCATCTCTTTGGTTTTTGTTTTCTCTTCCTCTACAGCTAAACCCATTTCTTTAAAAGAATAATCCACCTTTCTCACCACTAGGCTATGATTCCTCCATGTCAAAATATTAGAGTAAAATATATTTTTCATTCGTTCATTTCCCAAATCACTTAGTCCAGTTCGGGGCCGCGGAAGGCAGAAGACTATCCCAGCAATCATCAGGCAACAACCTTTACAGGTTGCCAGTCCATCCCGGAGACTGAAATATATCTAAGGATGTGAAAAATATACAACCTGATCATGCATGATCTGTTGGTGATTATCTGCCATGCAATCCCCTTGGTTCTGTAATAGCCAGAGTTTTGCTTAGAATTGATCAAAACTATGTTTCCATTGTTCATACAGGTCTATCAGTAGCGTTCAATCTACCAATGATAAGAAGAGCATTCTCATTTTACATTTAGTGTCTCTCATTTTTTAACTTTATTCATCCTTTCATCCGAGCTTGACAGATGTCCTGTTTGCATGCAATAAATGAGACCACGCACATCTGTTATTCATCTGTCTGGATTAAATATGGCTGAACTTTGTTTTCTAAATATACTCTTCTTTTTCTTAAGCAACTTTCATGGAAAATCTTGGATTTTTCATTGTTCATTGCCAGTTTAATGTTATATCAGTTGAGGTGTTTGTCTTCAGTTTGTCCTGTTGCTTTAGCAACACTTTTTATTTGACCATGTCTGTTTGCATTTTGTTTCTGTAGGTTTTCATGTGGAGCTGACTTGTCTTCTTCTGCTTTAAACCCTGACACAAGAAGCTTTTAATCTGGTTCCACAATCTTGGCAATGGCCAATCGGAATTTCATTGTCCATAAGGGTTGGCATATGAAATATGACTGTGACCCCCACCCCTCATTATCAGTCATCTCTTTGAATAATGAATTATGAATTTCAAGTGCTAATTTCTAAACAGATCACTCTGACTTGCTCTGAGTGAAAATGTATATGTAAGCTTTCTTATAAGCATTCTAACGTGTTATATATAATATGTAGTCAATATCCGATGAATGAAAAAGGCTGAATTACTGATTGACTGTTGTTTTTTTTTACATTTTGCATTTTTGGATTCTGTTCCAGTCATACACAGAAATGTGCAGAAAACCATTGAACAATAGAAGCTTTTAAGGTTCATGGCTTGTAACACGCATGAGCTGTTTCTCTCATAATTTGCAACAAAGTCCCAAACAAAAATATGTATTGGCATACACACACTTCTTGTTCCCTTTTCTTAATGCTCCGTGTGAAATTCTTCTGCATGATAAAACAACCTGAAAAGCTCCTGAAAAATTGAAAAAAGAAAAACAAAATAGAGACATCACACTTGCACATGAGACAAAAACGCAGCACTATTTTATTTATCAGCTCAAATATTATCAACTAAAAATGTAACAAAAGTCAAGAAAATTGTTGTCATCAGTGTTTTATTTGCATAAAAAGTCAAGGAAACAATATAATATTATATAATAGGGTAATAGTTTAATTGCTGTGCAGTTAAAAGTGTCTGAAGACCTTAAGGTGCGCCTCACTGATTGTCAGCAAACATGGATGCAACAAGAGAGCTGCCAGCTGAAACAAATGAAAGCATTAAAAATGTCTCCAGAAGGCACAACGGGTGGCACAACATATTGCATAGTCCCACGTTGCTGAGCTTAAAATATGCAAGAAATGTAAATAAAAGTGGGACAGTTATGACAAAAGAGAGTACAAACAAGTAGGAAGACATCCAGTCAGAAAACATAAAGTTAAAGCTAAAACATTAAAAATTGAACATTCATTTTCTGCCACCAATCCCAACAATTGTATTTATATTTTAAAATACATTCTTAAAACACTATCTTTTTTGGGGTTTTTTAACAGTATAAAACCAGAAACATTAGAGTGATTGCTTTTGTTTAATAACAGGCTTATTGTGCATTATAATCGTAATAACAGGCAGATCCCAGATCTAAGAGTGGTTTTATACTGTTTGCAAAAATAAAATAAAAAACTGCATCAAGGTATGCAGGTATTTCAGACACATCTTGTGTTTGTAATTACCATTAAAAACATTAATTCCTGAATGTACAGATCTATTCTAGCTTCAGTCTTTTAATGTTTTGTCCTGTTGTTTTTAAATGTATGTTAAAAATATTTTTCATATTTATATCTTGTTCAAAATTTGTACATTTTTTGTATTTTATCGTCCTTCTTCCTCATGCTGTATTATTTCTTTGCTACCATATATTCTCTCTGTTCTTGACTCTGACTGAGTGATAAATCATTCAGTTATCTTGAAGGAACTTGGCTCTCACATGGTTCCTGTGACCTAGAAATACAAGTATCTTTTTTTCTGCACATGGCTGGCTTTTTGACAGAGCTTCTTCATATCAGACATGGTCCGCTAAGGCATTTCCAACCTCCCAGCAGCAACGGTTCTTCTAAAATCTCACAGCAAGATTCACCTGCTTAATGTCATCTGAGAATTGGACAGGATAATCAAGTAATTTTGCATTGCAATAACAATGCTTAATGTGTGTAGAATTGTGATCAACAACCATTTAAATGTTTATCATTATGTATCATAGTCAAGCCAAAATTTACTGACAGGTTCATTTACATAAATAAATTCAGCAGCTTTAAGCCAAAAATAAAGCATCACCACAACAACAGAGACAAGACATTAATCAGCCCATTTCACACTTCACACTAGCAAGAATAAACTTTTAATTAGACATGATAGTCTCTAAGAAGCATGTAAGTAGTAGAGTGGTAGATTTTACTATGCAATGAATAAATGCCTTTTTTTTTAGCCCATTTTGTGTTTTGTTCTGAATCTTATAATTGTTTAATTTTACTGATAAGGTATTTTATGTTGTCCCAACAGTTTCAGCTAAAGTAAATATATCCTCAAGTCATACATCCCTCCTGATCTCATGAACTTGATATCTTACCAATGCCGTGAGGATTTTTCTTCAAATTTCTTCAAGAAATCAGGAAAGACATGGTTAAATGATTTTCAGTGATGTCTGGGTTACTTACTAAACCTACTTTGTTAAATTCACTCTGACCAGAGGAATTCTAATGAGGATTGCATAACATCACTGCTCCCATCACTGTCAAATTAAGGATTTTGTTTTTGTATTGTAAAATAACAGACAAGTAAATTCAATTCAGACTTCAATTTTGGTGGGCTTATTTTGAATTAAATATTTCTAAGATAATATAATTTGCAGTAGTTGCCCCCAAGTAGCACTTTATTTAAAAAAAATTTAAATAGCTACTTAAACCTATACCAGCAAATGAGACAGATTATAAAATTGAGCTATATAAACATGAGAGCATTATTTCCCTCATGAAAGCATTCTATTGTTGTAAACATCGTGGCTTCTGAGACAGACAGACAAAAAAAATAAAAAACATAACTGCTTCTCTGGTTAATATTGGCCCTATGTTTTTACCACTAACCAGAAAAGCACTCAGAGTGCAGACAAAGCAGCTCATGTCCACCCAAATTATGCAGAATCCTTCCAAAAATTCCTGTGTTCACAATTCCTTCCAGATCACTCCTAACATTCAATGGAACCCTTGGTTAGACCAAAAGCCACCCCCTCCTCCTCTCCCTCTCACCCTCTCTCTCGAAAGTGGGAGAAAACATACCTCCCTTGCTGGATTCATTTTGGGAACAAAAGCTAAGTTATTCCTTTTTAATCCTTTTCTCAACCACTTTTATAATAAGAAGTAAAGTTACATGAGCACACAATGTTTTTTTCAATTGGCTTTTATTTATTTAACTTTTTTTAATATGCAAGTTTGTTGTTTTCTCACTAAAGTTATAATCAGCTGTGAATCATTTCAAATAAAGATTAACTAGCTTTATAGGTGTTATACTTAATTATAGCAACACTCTTGTTTAAAAAATGCACAGAATTAGATTATGGATACTTAAAGATTTAATTGGCATCTAACAATGTAAACAAGTTTAACAAAACCTAAAACAGCAACTTCTGAAACTACTTTTGGTGGCTGCATAATAAAAACAAAGAAAAATTCTGGGTTGGATAAAAAACTTTTTTAAAATATACATTTTTTTACAAGACTTTGACAGCATTAATCTCCAATAAGATTAATGTTTGATGAAAAAAACCTTAGAGTTGTGTAGTAACAACTTCAGGAGAAATAACCCTTGTTGAACGTTGGCCAAAGATTACTCTCAAACTATATATTACTGTCAGGAAGTAGCAGTAGATCAGAAGAGTAATTTTGGTTGCTATGATTTTACAACACAAGCCTAGTCAGCAAGCTGGACAGGGTTCACTTTATTCATCGTGTTTCATGGAGAAAGTTTGTGGTTAGAGGCTCAAAAACTGTGGTCTGTTATGGATATAGCAAACACAGGAGTTTGCGGTATATAAGACAATATATTATAAAGTTGAGTTGATCACACAGGAAGACATGCCATTTAATCATGTGCCAACTCATCCACATCAGTTGTGCATATATTTGTTTATTCAGTTGGTTTGGCTTGTGCAAATATGGTTAGGACTGTAGAATGATACTGATTAGCTACAGTATAGAGAGGGAAAGAAAAACCTAAGTTAAGCTCACTCTAACTCAACAAATGACTTTTCAACAGGCCATAATGCTATAATGCTATGTGTGAGTGTACATTGTTAATTTCTTTTTTTTATCGCACAATTACAGCAGGAAGTAATGCAGGAATACGGCTGTGGTTCTAAAGCAAAAGTGGACACAGATAGGTCTTTTACATGCAGTTTAGCTTTAAAGATCTGAAAGATGCTTTTATAGGCAAATCTAGGGTAATTTTTTTAAACTACTATTGAGGTTAATTAAGTTACCACTAGATGTGCATTGTGTCTGAAATAACTACCTGCTGTACTGCACAACTCATTCAGATAACTCTGATGGACAGCCTCCGCCGTGATTAGCTCTTCGTAAATAATTTGTGCACACGAGCTTTGAGAGAACTGATGTGATTCACTGATTATTGTTCAAGAAATGCCGCTTAACATTGCTACTTCAGGCGACAATACTTACGTCAACCTTGAATACTTGCAACCATTTCCAGTGCCATATGCTATTCAGTCCTGATCATTCTATAAGCAGAAACCTTTCAACAGTTAATATGGATTAAGAGAATAAGCTGGTAAGGAAAATCCGCTGTCTACAGATGATGTTACTGCGAACATAATAAGAAGAGATTCTGGTGGGAAGTTTGAGCAACATGAGGCAAGGAGAGATTAATTTATTTACTTACGTTTGGCTCTAATTCTGTATAATATTATATAAAGATCAGCTGATTTCAACTGTTCACAGAAGCTGGTAGAAAGTTTGATAAGAGCGTTTCTTTTTGTTTTGTGGCTTTTTCTTCTTGAAGTTATTATTTATGCAGTATATTTTTGTGTATGAAGTGCATTTGCATCTGTGAGCAACCTTTAGTTAAGTAAATTTAATAAGTAAGTAAAGTACCTGTGACTGCAAGTACACAAGAGCTGACAGAAATATATAAAAAAAAATAGGATAGATATCCTATTATGGTACACCGGAATTAAATTTCTATAAATAGATTTAGATATATTAATACATTATCCGTACCGCTTATTCCAATGAAGGGTCACGTGTAGCTGGAGCCTATTGAAGCAATCATTGGGCGAGGGTCAGTGTACACCATGTCAGTCCATCACAGGGCCAACACAGAGAGACAACAACCAGAAATGGGATTAATATATAAGACCACACTCAGGGCCAATGCTAAGGACCTGATGTGTAATAACATCAATGACTTTTTAGAAAAAGGTGAGGTCCCTCCGTTGGGGTTGACCTTTTCTTTCCCTGCTGGAAGACTTTAAGAGCATATATGCATGTCAGTAAATGCTTTGGTATAAAACCAAACGGCTTGTCAAGGGAAGTATATGCTCACTTATTCTGTCAGGCAGAATAGATAAGAGGCTAGGCAGGGCTATGGCCATAATAATCCATGTAACTAACATTTCCAGTTTTGTTTATTACTGAAACAAGCAAGATTCTATGCTACTGTACACTCATTTAGCAGATCCATTTCTCCAAAGCAACTTACATCTGACAATGAAAAAAGCAGAAGCAAGAAATCAAACAGGAGGGCACATCATAATTAAGTGGTAGTCTGACTGCTGTGAGTTTAGTTGGACATAGGTGCTGCCATGTAATGCTAGAGGCAGTACATTTTTTTTCCTTTTTTTGAGACAGTAATGATGTGAGTGGACATCACTGAGTCTGGGAGAATACCACACATTGTAAAACCAGTAATGATAAGAACTAAAACAGGAGGAAGCCTCAAGCATATTTAGAATGCTCAGCAGTAATAAATCATCACCACATGCTCTGTTGTTACTTTTTGGACAGCATTATATGCCTTATATGGCTCATATTTCTCTATACTTAAAGAGAGTGTCTTAAATAGTGACTCATATCATTTATTTTGCTCCTTCTCATCTAGACCCTTTCTCCCTAAATCTCTACAAGGCCAAAAACTCACCTGTTTTATTTAATCTGTAAAGTAAATCAAATTGTCCATGTGACTGAAGGCTTGTAACAGACTGTTGATGACCCTGTCATCTTCACTAAAATAGTGGTATATGCATAATGAATAAGGTGTGCATATAATACAAAGTGAAATATTAGTAAGAGTGCTGTGTCAGTGTGGAAAATCAACAGGCTGAATGCTTTGATTTAAACTCCAATATGAGTAATGTAAAAAATATTGGTAACTTTTAAAGATGAAATGACTTGTGAACATCTACACACAATGTTGAAAGTTATATTGACAGAAAAACTCTATTCTTTGCCAGTGAATATAATAATATAAATTTAGTTTTGTTCTACTCAAGTTAGTTCTTGTTTCAAGCATATTCCACAACACTTTAGAGTTTTGTGACAGTCTGACAAGCCCCGAGTCTGATGTCTGGTCTGGTTACATTTATGGGATTATTGCATCATCCTAACATTTAAATCAATTTTTAATCTGGATGGCTTTTTTCATTATGGATTATGCTCTATCCTTTGACTTTTTGTATGTTTATTTTTAGAGAAAACAAAGTACAACAGAGACTTAAAGCTGCAGTTGACCGTGACTTTTATGTTTCAAGTGCACTTGATAATTTCGTTAAATATCTTGAAAATAACCAGAGCGAACTCATTCAGTATGCGAACAAAAATATATCGTTTTTCTATTGGTTCATTCAGCTAGAGAATAGAAAGATAAATCTCTGGATATTTTATAGGTAATGACTTTTTCAAGTAAAAACAAAATAAAAATGGGTAAAAAAAAAAAACATTCATAAACAAATGCTCCATACATTATTATAATTTCTTCATATCATCAAAAACATAAACTTACTGCTTAATATAACATAGCTTTTATTGTAATATTTTGAAGCTTTATATGCATGATGTAGTTCACAATGTTTTGTAAACATCTCTAGTAAAGAGTAGGCTATAAACGTAAAATTGAACATTTAATCTGTATCAAAGACACCAGTTAATTTCTATTGCTGTAGCAGCAGGTGGATCAGGACCTGAAACATCAGGCTAGTGTAGGACAAAACATTACAATTTGAAACGCCAAACAGGAGGAGTCTGTAAATGTTCTCCTTTATGAACTTTTTTATAAACAAAACCGAGGTTAGTCTTTAAACCAGTTTTAATGCTTCAAATGTAACCTGGGCCTAAAGTGTTCGTTGATTTGCAAAAAATTAGTAGAGTTTTAAAATTGATACTGTGACTGACAAAAAGTCAAAATGATTTAATAACTATTGTTAATGCTGTAGTAGCAGCATTCTGGATGACTGACAAATGTTTATAGTTCTTTTGAGGATATCCTGTTAAGACACCATTTCAGTCATCCGGTCCATTGGAGATGAGAATAGGTGTCTTCCACTCTTGAGGAGACTAAACTTATTTCTGATGATGTTTCTGAGTTGGTAAATATGTGGAATGAGTGTTATGGCAAAACTATAGTCTGATCCATGTTGCGAAATGCATCTTTTGTGCATAAGATATACTGTGAAAAGACAAATATAGCATAATTTAGGACCTTTAAGTCGAGTGTGCGTGTTTATATAGATGATCTGTTTACCTGTCATCTTGGTGTATGCAAAGTGTCTTGTAAGCTCATGCGGGCTGGGCACAAATGGTGCATGACACTTAAATAAAAATAATCAATCAATCAATCATCGATTGATCATTATATATA
>JBAMIG010002669.1:0-13855 GCA_037177335.1 Kiunga ballochi | reverse complement strand
ATGCTAAACATACCACATGGAACTACTGATTAAGCTAATAGCTGATAATGCTAAACATACCACATGGAACTACTGTTTAAGCTAATAGCTGATAATGCTAAACATACCACATGGAACTACTGATTAAGCTAATAGCTGATAATGCTAAACACACCACATGGAACTACTTTTCCCATATGTATTGCTACCTTGGATTCACAGTGAGCGCATTTTCCATCAAGTATTACAATCTCTGGGATTTATAATCTGTTGTGATGTTTTTCTACTGGTTATAAAATATTATAAGATTGTTTTTTATTCATATTTTGAGACCCAGGCTTGTTATTTCTAATCAGTGAGATCATCAGGTTCCAGTTTACACAGCAGTTTCTAAGACAAACAGTTCGACAGCATGTGAAACAGCAGCAGGTACTTTTGAGATAACTGGCTGGAAGCCTTTAACTGGGTATAAAATGACCGGAGCTGCATTACAGACACACAGGTGATGATGATAATGATATTGAGGAAGCTGCTGTTGGTTCTGTTGGGCCTCTGGTTGAACACCACCTCTGCTGCGAAGGTGAGTTCCAGCCAGTAATTTCTGCTATAAGACATTAAAGCTGCATTTCTAAATGGAATAAAGGTGATTTAATCCTCGGCTGCGATGAAGAACGCATGTTCTCTAACTGATAACTATCACAGTGTTAACCATCGGACACGTAAAGTTTCTATTTTTCATTGATTCCTATCTTATTCAATTTATATCCAATCTACTGTATTTATTTTGTTTATTTACTGTATTTATCTTATGTTTTTGTTTTTGTATTGAGGACAGTGAGTCATCCTAAAGAGATTATTAAAGTCTAAGATTTTATGTTGTTTAAAGTTTGTGACCCATGACTTATCCAGAACTTCTTCTCTGTGCAGAATAACATGATGCCCGGTAGATAAATCTTACACCAGTCTAAAGGAACTTTTAATGTGAATAAAATACATTTTGTGGACTTGAAAGCAGCTTTATTGTATGTTGGAAAAAGAAAAAACATAAAATAAATATAATTTAATTTAGTCTTTAGAAGTGTTGCAGCTAAATGTGGTTGTTTCGCAGCCACTTGTGTATCATAACGTATTAAATAGCTTGAATGTCTATAACCCTTCCCTGTATGTTGACCACTCAAAGTTCTTTACACTTCATGTCACCCAGTCACACACATTTACACCCTAATAGACACATCGAGGACAGAGGAAGTGTTTGCATGAGCTGAATCGGCTTAAAGCAGAAAAAACGAGTCAGCGTGCAAACAATATGCCGCTATCTCAATCTGGCTCCTCTGTCGGCCTTGAAGAGCTGCTTACTCCTTTCTCCTCAATCTCGCCCTTCCTGCTATGAAAATCCTCAGAAGCCTTTATTTGCAGCTGAAAAATACTGAAAAAGTGTTTGAAAAAAACTTAAATAAAGTTTAATTTGAAAATATTAAGATTGTTTCATAAAACTATGCAACATGCATCACTTTCAGAGATGCAGACCTCTGCATGTGGCATTGTTGAGCCTGTAATATGAGATCTGAAATCTGCTGTGTGCACGTTTGCAGAAAAAGATTGAAAACCCCAAAACTCACGTTTTAAAAGTTAAAATCTTCTGCAAACGTCATTCTGAAGATGAGCTCTGGATGTGTGAAATACATCATATTAAAATGCAAGAACAGAGCGAAGGTTTCCCTTTCAGAACAAAGCTGCATGTTTTTATTAATAATCATCCAAACTGTTTTAATTTTAAACACAACAAAAACAAAAACAGTTCTAATTTTCGTGCTCTCCTTGTAAGTGTAACAAAATTCAGTTTTAACCCCTTATGGCCGGATGTGGCATATTTGATACATTATTATTTATTAATCAGATAATTAATCTGCAGCGGGACCATATAATATAATATATAATAAATGTATTATGTAATGTCCGGTGGGCCGATGCTGAAGTTGGCTTCTGATTGGCTGTGTCTTTAATTATATCCTATTAAATGAACATTTGCTTCAGCTATAAAAACATGAGCTGCACAAAAAGCAACACCATTTAGTTTTTACCTATTTCTATATATTTATTGAACTCGTCATCTGCCATTGTTGTGTCTGCTTTTGTTTTATGTTTTTTCATGCGCCTATGATTGACATCTGCACGGTAACTTTATCTGATTATGACTTTTATTACTTTTATATAATTTATGTTTTTAATGTGATTTTTGCTGTTTTTATTTCTTTTCTATATCTGTAATGCTTTTACTGTTTCCATGTAAAGCACTTTGAATTGTCCTGTACATGAAAGGTGCTGTATAAATAAACTTGCCTTGCATATGCTGCAATGCATTCTGGGAGGTGACATAATCTTGTTGTAGTAGGTTCTACCGTCAATATGAACCCAAACTCCTCCACGATAAGAACAGTGATGGTAAATAAGATGAAAAATCGTTGCAAACGAGAACAATCAGGTGAATGAAGACAGGGATGAGATAGTTGGTGCAGCAGCTGCTTGTTGCTGTTTGCGGTAAATAACCAGACCAACCTTGTTTTAGATTATAGTGCTGGATGATGTAATATGTGCTAAACAAAGTAAAACTGAACAAGCTCTATTTTTTAATCTTTTTAAAATCAGTTTTTGTTCCCTGAGAAGAAAAAAATCTTTCTTATATGACTAATCTCATTAACTTTCACATTTAAGCCATGGTTGTAAGCGGCTGCCCCACGTTCAGGTCCACGTTAGTGTACTGGTGATGTACTTTGTTCTTTGTTGTAATGTGATGATGTAACCTGCTGGGATTCCCATCACCACCGTGCGGTCTGGTGCTCATCACCAGCTTCTCCACAGGTTGTCATAGCGATCACAAAGCTGGGGGGGTTTGGGAATCGGCAGGTTTACACATAAGATGTGTTACGATCACTATGTTCTCTAAACATTTTTACGTCTTTGTTTACTATTTTAAAGTATAACAACTTGCTAATATTTCTACCTTGTCTCCTTGTCTCACCTGCAGCCTTCCTATTTATTTTTATTTATCAAATGTTTTTACATTTTTTGCAGCCCCTTGGCCAGGACTCCTTTGAAAAAGAGGTTTTTAATCTCAATGGGACCTTCCTGATAAAATAAAGGAATAAATATATATATATATATATATATATATATCATCCCCATTGGTAAAAAAGATAATAAACAAATTTCTAAACTAATTAGATGTTTTTACATGTCAACATCATGTTCAGCGCTGGTCGTCTGAGTTCCTTTAAAAAAACAATTTTTGGGAAACTAGATCACATTTGATTAAGTTCTGTTAAAAACTGCCATTTTCAGACACTTTAGACCTGAATAATAGTGTTCAGATTAATGAAAACATAGTTTTTAATGTGTGAACGTTCACATTGTATCATATTAATATGTCATATTCTGATACACACAGTCTGAAGCATAGAAATTTCAGCAGTGCAGACATCTTCTAATGGTGTTAAAATCCTTGCCGTTAACCTGCTGAGCTGTTTACATGATGCATCTTTACTGGCTAGGATGAAAAGTGCTCCGGCTAATCTGATGTTTAGAGTTGACAGCAACACAGAGCAGTGTAATTAGATGTAATAAAAAAAAACAAAGCTTCATCAGCTGGATGAGATGTTTGTGGGAAGGTAGAAGCTGTTTTATTTCATCACTGAGTATCAAACCTGTACTGTAGCTGGCCCGAGAGCGCCATAAGCCTCATGTTTTACTGCAGTAAAGGACAAACTGCAGAGTAGTGAATGTTTTCTGATGGTCCATGCTGTGCAGCTGGGCGTGGTGAAGACAGAGGCTGGCCTGGTGGAGGGACAGAGTTACAAGATGGGCCTCTTCAGGACCGTCGACGTCTTTAAGGGCATTCCTTTCGCTGACGTTCCCCTGATGTGGGAGAAACCGAAGCCTCATCCTGGCTGGGACGGTGCGTACACCTCACCTGGCTGCAGGTGTAGGATGTAGAAAGCAGCTCAGATATTTGTCTTTTACAGGAATACTGAAGGCCATAAAGTACAGAGACCGCTGCCTGCAGGTGACGATGCTGCAGACTAAAACCCACGGCAGTGAGGACTGTCTCTACCTGAACATCTTCGTCCCACAGGGACGATCATGTAGGTAACACTGTTGTCTCGCTATAGTGGACATCGTGGGGACAGCAACGTTCAGTTCTGTCTTGTCTTTAGTGTCCAGCAGCCTCCCGGTGATGGTGTACCTGTTTGGAGGGATGTTTCTGTTCGGTGCGTCCAACGAATTGGAGATCCTCGGAAACTCTCTGTACGATGGGAAGGAGATGGCTGACAGGGGCCGGGTCATCGTGGTCACAGTGAACTACAGAGTTGGTACTCTGGGTTTTCTCAGTACCGGAGACTCTCGACTACCAGGTGTGACCTCAACCAAAACCTCTGAGATCAGAAGTAAACATGTGTTTGTGTAACCAGAACAACCAATATAATGAAATATTATCTCAGTATTGTGTCCGAATGCACATAAAGCCCATTTCCACCAGCAGATCCAGGATGGTTCAGTAAACCCTGATGTCTGATGCATTGCCATGGCAACCTGAAAAAAGCAAATTGTCATTGAAGGAGCATCATCTGCGGTTTAAGAGTTTATAAAAAGCCATTTATAGGATGAATGAAGAAACATGGCTGCTGAAAGATAAATCTGCACAAACTATTCTGAGATTATGAAAAGAAAATGAAAGCAAGAGAAACAAAACGATCTCCGTAAGAAGATCAACAGACAGATAATCAGCTTAAACGGGAAGGAAAACCCAATCCTCCCCTACTGATATTAGAGACATGGTCTGGTCCAGTTCTTCCTCCCAGTGCAATGTGCTGGTTCCTCACCCAAGGAACCGGATCCACTGAAACTACCCACCCTCTCCTAAAAAAGGAATAATAAAATCACAATATAAACTAAAATTCCTGTTTGAGTCCCACCTTACCCCGTCCTGATCCGTTCTGACCCGTTCTGACCCAACCAGAGAAAATATAACTGCAGGATCTGTTGCTGGAAGTGGGAACATTCAGTATTACAGAACCATTAACTCCCATCTGGACTGAAATTCTAGACTCATAGAATGGGTGACTGATGTAGAATAAAATGGTGCTGTCGGTGGGATCTCTGCTTCACCAGTGCTTAATGGTGTAAAGCATGGTGGTAGCAAATGATGGACATCCTGTCTCCTGCAGAGGTTTAGCAGAGGATACAAACACAACAGAAACCCTGAAGATGTCCAGAACATGAGGAAATCTAACTGCTTCTAGAAACATCTGTAGGAGCTGCATGCGTTTGTGGTGAAGCAATGAGAAGACACCAGCTCAGAGATGGGAAGGGGACTGGTTCTGAGGTTTAAGGGTGAAGTGACAGACGGGGATTTCTGGAAGTCCTCCTGAGTTCTGGAGCGGAGCTCAGAGTCAGGAGGCAAGGCTCAGGCTCAGCTGATGTTGCCATGACAATGTGGTAACCAGGTGACTTCTTTCTCATCTCAGGTAACTACGGTCTGTGGGACCAGCACGCTGCCATTTCCTGGGTCCGGAGGAACATCGAGGCCTTTGGAGGAAACCCGGACAATATCTCCATCTTTGGCCAATCAGCCGGAGCCGCCAGCGTCAGCTTCCAGGTGAGATGTTAATGTCACCTGATCAAATTCTGGTTTCAGGTTTCAAATGAAAACATTTAAAGTCATTCAGAAAACTTCTGTGGTTCTGTCAGATCTGTCCACATGATGTCTCTGTCCATCTTAGATGCTGTCTCCCTACAGTAAAGGCTTGTTTCGCAGAGCGATCACTCAGTGTGGCGTGGCCCTAAGCCCCTGGGCCCTGCAGAGGAAGCCCATGGCCCTCACCAAGAAGGTCTGCAGCTCGCTCTATGCGCTACGTCACCCTTACTGAGACATCAGGATCAGCTCGGCCTTCACCTGCTTCCTCCTGTGTCGCTTTTGGTTTGTGGGTGAATTCCCACACGGTGTACACCTGTCCTCTCATCATGGCTGCTTGTCGTTCCACAGATCGCTCGTAAAGTGGGATGCTGGAGAAGTGATGAAGAAGAGATGCTGAAGTGTCTGAAGATGAGCGACCCAGTCGGTCTGACCATGGCTGGAAAAGTCGATGTGCTGCTCCTTCTGGGAAAAGGTCAGAACACAAAGTTATTTCTGAC
Source organism: Kiunga ballochi (assembly GCA_037177335.1). Taxonomy (NCBI): domain Eukaryota; kingdom Metazoa; phylum Chordata; class Actinopteri; order Atheriniformes; family Pseudomugilidae; genus Kiunga; species Kiunga ballochi. The sequence goes on along the minus strand of JBAMIG010002669.1, from coordinate 7,687 downwards.
TAAATGACGCATTTTGCTCAATAAAGAGACACGTCTCATCATGATTGTTCTTCATGCATCTCTGTTCATGCAGCCAATATGAAGGTTTGACTTAGAGATGGGTAAGGACACAAACCTGTCCAACAGGTGTTCCTGGAAGACAAGTATCCATCCATTATCCACTGCTTACTCCCTGAACAGGGTCAGGGAGGTCTAACATTGGGGAATCGGGGGGGGTGTCTCCAATCAGACTATCCCCAAGATGCATCTCTTTGTACTGTGGGAGGAAGCCGGAGTACCCAGAGAGAACCCACGCTAACATGGGGAGAACCTACACTAACACGGGGAGAACCCACGCTAACACGGTTAGAACCCACGCTAACACGGGGAGAACCCACGCTAACACGGTTAGAACCCACGCTAACACCGGGAGAAGCCACGCTAACACGGTTAGAACCCACGCTAACACCGGGAGAAGCCACGCTAACAGGGAGAAGCCACACTAACACGGAGAGAACCCATGCTAACGCGGTTAGAACCCACGCTAACACGGAGAGAACCCACGCTGACATGGAGAGAACTCATGCTAACACAGGTAGGATCCATGCTAACATGGAAAGAATCCACGTGAAAATGGAGAGAACCCACGCTAACACGAGGAGAACCCACGCTAACATGAGGAGAACATGCAAACTCCACACAGAAAGGTTCCTGGTTAGGGCCCCGCCCACACGGTCGCTTGAATCAGCAACTTTCTTTCTGTGAGGCCACTGTGCTAACCACCTGCGGGTTATGAGACTTTGCATCCATGTTATTCTGGTTTTAGGCTGCAAAATCAACCAGAACAACAGTAGCTGACAGAAGCATGTTCTGCTAACAGAAGGCAAGCAAATGTAGTAGCTAGTCCAGTTAGCGTGGTTATGCTAGTAATCAAATAGCAGATGAGTTGGTTGCCAGTTGATACATATGATTAAGACAGCATGTTATTCAGTGGGTCACCAGTTAAGACATGCTAGTTGTTAGCCTCTCAGATGGGTAGAGTCCAGATAGATAGTGTGTCTGAATACAGTTCGTCTACCTGGAGCTCAGATGTTTTACTGAACCACACACCTGGACTGCAGTGGTTACCTGCAAAAACACTCCAGTGGGATCAGTTGTGTCTTGATGGCCTCTGCAGGTGTGATGATGGACCTGCTAGAGTTGGCTCCGGTGATCGACGGTGATTTCCTCCCCGATGAGCCCAGTAAACTGTTTCACAATGCGGCTCAGTTCGATTACCTGGCTGGTGTCAACAGCATGGACGGACACATCTTTGCTGGGGTTGATGTTCCTTCCATTAACAGCAAAAAGGCTAACACGACCGCGTGAGTAGCGCAACATGAGCCGGGTTTGCAGATTTTCATTTTTAAATCCAAACTGGAGTTCAGGTATTTGGAAACTTTATTTAAATGTGTACCTGAATCTAAACCTGTTTATCGCAATGCTCTGATAAAACCAACACAACTGGTGCTGTTTACTCCTCAGAGAACAGGTGAGAGATCTGCTTGCTGGTCTGACCAAGGAGAAAGGGAACGCTGCCGTCTCCTCGGCTTTCAGCGTCTACTCTGTTCACTGGGGTTCCTTTCCAGAGCCCCAGGTGGTGAAGAAGACGGTGGCAGACATAGAAACCGACTTCCTCTTCCTCGTCCCCACTCAGGTTGCCCTCAAACTCCATGCCAACAGCTCCAGGTCAGATCTGATCGATCCAAAAGGCAGCTGCAGATTCAAAGACAGAAATCTGAGCAAATCTCTGCTTTCTATTGAGTCAGAACTGATCCCTCTGTGTGGAAGCAAGACTGAACTGCAACACTTTTACGACCTTTTATAAAAACACCTGCTACTTATTTCTGATCATCATAAATGTAACTTTTTATCATTTTATAATCAAGGAAACAAAAATTTTAAACATGCATTTAAAGTCTTCACCTGCATTTAGCTAAGCTAACAGGTCAGAACCTCCTCTTTGATAACTCTTGCATGATCCAATGAGCAGCTTCTCATTCAGTCAGCATGAGGAAATACACATCCTGTGGTGGTGGACAGTGTTAAAGAAGAGTCAGATCATTAGCATCAAGCAGAGGAAACCTCTAACGAGATAAAGACACTAAACGCAGGCTAAGAACTGTCCATTGCATTAATAAACACTGATTGACAGTCCATAGCCTTTGTCCTGGAAGAAGGTTGTGTGGTTTGATTAGTTCAGATTGACCCTGAGTCACAGTGATGGGAAGAGAGTAGGAAGGTGAAACGATGCATCAGGAAGTGAAGAGAGCGATCAGGAAAGATCATTTCACAGTAAAGTTTAGACCTGGACACCATAGCTGTTTCTCAATTCAGAGACTGCACACTTCGAAGTGTGGATTTGCAGACCGCATACGTTATACTGACGCGCCAAGTGCTGTTCCAATTCGAAGTGCGCTTCAGATCCAGACTTCAAATGCGTGCTTCGTTTGGGGCTGAGCTAGCTTAAAACAAGTGTTCATGCTATGTGTTCTTCATGGTCTTCAATTACCCAGAATTCATTGCACGCCAGATAGAAATGAATAAGAAGCAGTTCACGGCCAATGAGAATGTTTTATAAATAAATATATAAACACATATTTGTCTGCATGGTTGTTCGTCTCTGTGTGTTAGCCCTGTGATGGACTGGCGACCCATCCAGGGTGTACCCCGCCTCTTGCCCGTTGACAGCTGGGAAAGGCTCCAACCCCCCCGTGTTAGGGACAAAGTGGTAGATAATGGATGGATAGACATATTTGTCCCAGCCGACAAGCGGGGACGGCAGTGTGTCTCATAAACACAAATTAATGTTATTAATGCATCAGACGAGGATTATTTGTCACGAGGAGAGCTCTTCTGGGCCGCCTCCTCCATATGTTTGTAAGTTAAGGTAAATGAAAATAAACACAACTATCTGGCTTCATTTTCTGTCCTATAAAAGGATATTTTCATGTTTTTGTGGAAGAATATGATCATTATATGGATTATACACACAGCATTAGACGTTGCTAGGCAACAGAGGACAGGAGCATTATGGGTAATTCTCCTACAGTCAGGGGCATCTCATTTCAAACGGAAGGAGCACTTTGGAGTACGCAGACTATGAAGGACACTTCGTGGACTATGTAGTCTGCGTACTTATAAGTATGCAGTCTCTGAATTGAGAAACGGCCAATGAGATGTGCTGAGAAGGCTTTGTTCCTTTGCCAAGCTCTCCCAGCATGGAGACCATGCCAGAGCATAATGCTGGAGGAGGAAGATCCAGGAGTTAGACGTCTTTGTTGGCTGGATAGTTCAATTCAAACTCATATAAACGGATCCAGGCGCTTCGGTCGGGTTGCAGGAATGCTGTAGTTTCAGTCTTTAAGAGGTTTTGTCTCCTGTCTCTGTAAACACATTACTTAGTTTTACCCTAAAAACCAAATGAAAAATCTACCTTTGACGAGTCCGATCAGCTAGAAGTGACCCGTGGTTCTGTTTGTCCCACAGTGGTGCTCGTACCTACTCGTACCTGTTCAACATGAAGACCCGGATCCCCGGTTTCCCCAAATGGGTGGAAGCGGAGCACTCTGAGGATCTGCAGTACCTGTTCGGTAAACCCTTCTCCCACTCCCTGTTCTACTTCCCCAGACACCGAGACCTGTCCGAGTACATGATCGCATATTGGACCAACTTCGCCAGGACTGGGTGAGTTCTGCACAGAACCAGCATCGTTAACTGAGGAATTATGCTTTCTAGACTATCTGATCCAATTCTGGATTAAATGATCCAAATCAGACTGGTGGTGTGTCTGGTGCTGGTCTAGGTCTGGAAGTGCCAAGTAGGAACTGGTTTATTATTCACTTACACATCCACACCAGTACGTCAGCTTTCACATCCCATCAGTGTCCGAACCTCGTCTGGTTCTCTTAGACTGGTTTGGTTCTGCAGACCATTTTATTATAAAATCTGCAGAACCTCCCAGCGGGTCACAGTCAGCTGTTTGGTCTTCCCGTTTGGCAAAACCTGAAAGCTAACTGGTTTTATATGACCCGACAAGATTTTAACTGGTCTGAACTGAGGTGATGTGCTTAACTGGTTTAAACTGGAACTGGTTCTAAAAGCTTTATTTGAGCCTGAACTGGTCTGATGTCAACAGCAAACTTAAACTGGCACCATATTGAACTTGTTCAGACTGGTTTGAATGGATTGTTGTAACTGGTAAAAATCCACTCCTTTCCTCTTTAGTGATCCCAATACAGGTGAGAACCGAGTCCCAGTCGCTTGGCCCCCTTTCACCAGAGGCCACCAACCTTATCTGACCATCAACCACAAGATGAGCAAGTCCTCCGTCAGGTACCACACTCTTCTCTCTCTCTTTATGTGTCTCTGATTTTAACAAACTGTGTCTCATAAATATGGTAAATAACATTATAAATAACAGCAAATTTTAATCTTTTAGACAAAAAAACCCCCAAAACAAAGCGGGTCAGAGCGGCACAAATAACAGACCCAGTATAAGTTATCTACTTGGTGTACGAGAAGATCAATAAAATCATCAACAGCAGCTAAATGTGCAGGGGATATTTGAACATCCGGTCAGAGCAATCAATGCTGTGAGTTCCAGAGAGAAGGCTCGGTTCTGTTGGGTTCTGGATTAGGTCATGAAGGCCATATGGGGATGAAGGAGGAGTTTGTGGAAACCAGTGGAGTCTCTGTAGGGCGGTGTGGTGTGGTCACACAAAGAGGTGTGATGATGATGATGCTCCAGTTCCTCAGATACTCCAAAATAACCTGATCATCTCTTCATGGACCGAGCAGAACCAGGTCTAGAAAGAGCCTTGGACACTAGAACCCAAGACAAAACTGAACAAAACTGTGTTCCATGATCCAAACAGCAGAACTCATCTTTATGTCTCCTATTCTTCTTTTTAATTCTATTGAAGTGATTCTGAGAGTGAAAGTTGTTTTTCTCTCCTCAGCTACGATCTACGATCGTACTATGTCAACTATTGGACTCAAATCTACAGCAACCTGCCGTCAGTCAAGAAACAGCAAAAAAAGAAGATCTGACCCACTTGGACTTTTACTCTACTCTGCAGAATTAGTTCATTATGACCTACATAAACATTTAGATATGAATGACCAGAACGCAGACTTTACTTCTTCTGCCTAATAAAACTGAACTCTTCATTTCTCTATGTGAGCAGATTTTTTCACCACAGGAAACACAAGCTGGACATGAAATCAAGACCAGATGACTTTATTTTTCACTGACAAACACATCGACTGGTCGAAATAAAAGGCTTTTAAATGAATCCAGGAACTTTAAGGAGCTATTATTAGGTCTATTTTTTTTACTTGTATCACTATCTGTAAGTATTTAAACAAAAAATACTAACCAAATTACATAATTTTGCAAATTAATCCAAATCTGAACATATAAATAAGTTAGTTTAGCAAAAAACATACTTGTTCCACATTGGACATGCCTGTTAAAGAACCAATCAGATCATTCTTTCTTCTAACCAATCAATAAATTTTGTCCTTGTTGTGACAGCAGTTTAATATGATAACACACTCGCTTTCAGTGTGTAAATGTCAATGTGAACACACTTAAAGTGTGTGAAGCTGTGTTTAAACAGTTCCATGCTGATGGGGACAGACCTAAGGCTTCTCAGAACACAATATAAATGTGTGTGTGTGTGGTCTGTATTTAGCCTGGACCGGGTCCAGTCCGGTTCAGATAAGGGGTCAGAATGTGAGCAGATGATATTCCATATGAACACTGGTCTGATGCAGGTGAAAGTGGTCCTGAAGAAGTTGGGAGGGTCTGGTTGGATCATGAACCAGCTATACCTCAGAGAGGTGGGTGGAGCCAGAACCCTGTAGCTGACCAATCACAGCAGAGCAGGTCAATCAGATTCTTAGTTCAATATTAATAATAAAAAAAAGTGATTTTGTGACACGTAGGATTGTTTTGTCTTTCATGATCCATAATAATCCTCTTTGTCAGCTCTTTTATATTTATGTACTCATATCCATAAACATATAGCAGGGACGTTCCCAGAGGTGTGGACTCGAGTCAGATGACTTGGACTCAAGTTAGACTTGAGTCATAAATTTAATGACTTCAGACTCGACAAATTTATGAATGCCTTGCAACTCGACTTAGACTTGCACTGAAATGACTTGGAAGTAAAGTTAGCTAGTCAAAGTTAGCTAGCTAATGTTAGCTTAGTAACAGAACATTAGCATGATGCACTCAGTAATCCATTGAGCCCACACCTGTAGCTACTACAAAGTAAACATGTATTTTCTCTGTAGCAGACTCCACTTTACAAAGACAAAGACATGCTATACAAGTTTTAACAGACTATAAATGCTACAGCAGAGATAGAAGATATTCCCATGTTAACGTCATTCACTTTTCTGAAAGCTTCCTTCCCACTGCTGAACTGAATAAATGGAAATAACTTTTTGTTAATATTTTACAGGACTGTTTATTGTAAACACAAAGGTGTTGAATTTTAAAAAGTGTTTAAATAAACAGAAATTTCAGAAAAATATTATTCTGTGTAAACTTAATATTTTATTATTTATAACAAAAACATAATTTGATAAAGATCTCATGGTGACTCGACTGAGACTTGAAAATCGGTGTTGAGGAGGACTTGTACTTGACTCTGTACTTTTTGTCTTGACTTGGGACTTGACTCAGGACTTGCTAGTCGTGACTTGGGACCTACTTGCCACTTCCCAATAACTTTGTCCCACCTCTGGATGTTCCTAACACTTGCAGGACCGCGGCCCTCGACTGAGGCCCATCCCTGCTTCAGACCTGCAACCTAAAGCTAAAGCTAGTCAAAGAAGTCTGCTAAAAGGCCAACTCTTCGTCTCAGTAGAGTCACTGAAGCCCATAAAATAATCTTTATTCAGTTCACATCCTTCTGGGTAAGAAACATTTGGACTCTGCTGGATACTGAACTGTGTTGTTGTTTGTCCACAAACGTCTGAGGAAGCCAGAACCTGTTTGATTACTGGATACTCTGGTGTTTCTTCACTGTAGTTGAGGTGACATCAGAGGAACACCTTGCATCTATCCTACTGTAGTGGACCTCTTGCCAGGAATCATACCTGCTCCTCTTGGATGTAGCGTGGCCCTCCTGTGTTGCATCGTCCTGCCGTTCTCCATCAACTCCTGCTGGTGTGGTCATACAGGTTTATTTGTTGCTGAGTACGCCAGGACCACTGGGACTACACTCTGCATTAGTAAAATCGACTTCGGTGATGGAAGCATTAGGAAATAAAATGCATAAATTAGGATTAAGAACAACACAGAAAAGAAAAACAACCTTAGATAAAAATAATCATTATGAAGCTAATTTAAATTACTTTTAAATTTGCTCATTTAAGATTTGGAATTTAAAATGAAAAGAACTGATAAATTAAACCAGACTATTCCTGCAGACCCGGCTGGTCCTACATATTCGACTAGTCCTGCAGACCTAGAAGAGGAGATCAATAACCTTCAGCCTAACAAAGCAGCTGATTTCTACATGTCCCACAGAGGGAAACTGGTGGTTTGTCCCTTTAACATAAGACTGTTTCTCTTTTTACACACACACACACACACACACACACACACACACACACACACACACACACACACACACACACACACACACAC
>JBAMIG010000477.1:1716-12432 GCA_037177335.1 Kiunga ballochi | reverse complement strand
CATCTTTTTGTGCATTTTGTCTCTCTGGCCTTGTGAGTCTTCATATCTTGTGAGGTTCATGTCTCCACCAAATTGTGATTATAATTCCAAAACAGGACACAAAACAAGTTGTGAGTATAGTTTTTATGCAGCGGCAAGAAAAAGGGAAGAATGCTGTACTGCTTTTGATTTATCAACCTGATCACTGGCCCTTTTTCCTCATTTTAGCTACAATGAATAATGCTGAAAAAGTAAGGATTTTATTTCCATTCATAAATGCAGTTGCTTAACACAGATCCCTATCCTTCCGTTTTCTATCACTCATTAGGGATTGGTTCAAAGATGCAGTATTGTAAGCAGAGGAACAATACTTTTCCTTTTCTTTGGTTTGTGTGCACACTGATTTATTAACTAATATCCCTGTGTCCCCCGCGACCTCGTTTGGGAATAAGCTGTATAAGATGGATGGATGACCGTGGGTCCTATATAGGTCAGGTTTCTGAACAATGGCAAACCATGGAGAGGCCTAGAGCCTGAACTGAAACTAAACTCATCTTAAGTCAGGGATTCAGACCATTCAATCTTGTGGATTCCCCCCGCTCAGACTTGGCCGGTAGGAGGCTCCCTGTAACCAACACAAACTCTCCATTTCTTTTTAAGATTTTTTTGTTTGTTTTTTTTTTACGTCCCATTTGAATACTAGCACCCTGTTGGGAATATTTACTCTATTTATATGACAACATAGTTCAATATTACAAGTCCCAACTCTCGCATCAGAAGGGGGTCCAAGTTACCTCGGAAACTAATACAGAGTATAAGCGTTAAGAGCAGGGACTCAGAATTAATATTTAGGTTACTCGTAATCTAACCTTATATGTTAAACTCACGTTTTTAGAGTCCCCGTTTATCTCTGTCATCCTTTCTCGGCCGGACGGAAAGCCCCTCACGCTGAGGAAAGACAGCCATCGCAGCTCAGAGACATCAAGTGTGCTCAAAAAACCAGGACCGGTCCAAAATATAAAAATGAGTAATCAGTTGCATGGTTCTCTCTCACAGGTAAAGGACAGCGATCATACAAAAGGGAAGCATCATCAAAAATCATGACTCATACATTTTGACCTCCAGTACGTATACCATTTAGAGTTTTATGACTCATCTTTCACTGGTTATTAACCTGACCATCACATTCTTCCAATCACAAGTTATCATGCACACCATAAAATTCACCAGGTTACATCAGTTCCTGGATAATTACTGTGGTCAGCAGATCTGAACTAGAACATGTCAGGATGACATTCTAAGGGACTTGAACTTTTGGTTTACCCAATTTACACGTGTCAGTTTGAGAATCAGTTCATACCAGTATTTATGAGTTCATGATACACAATTATGCTGTGTCACCACTATGTAACAGGTGTTCTGGAAGATTTAACCTTTATGTGGGGAAGGTCTCTGCTGACCAGTATTTTAGAAGAACAAATTTCCCCTTCAACCCCCATGCTCCGTTCTATGTGTTTTCTGTTTGGCTTCATTTTCAGTTCAAACTGTGTTGATCTAGATCAGGGGTGTCAAACTGAATCCCTGAAGGGCCGGTTTCCAGCAGATTTTTGTTGTCTCCATGCTCTGACACAGAGCATGTATATATCATACAGACATGTATATATCACCCACATAAAAACAATAAAAATTGATTATGAATAGAATAAGATCTGAAATTCAACAAAAGAAGTAGATGTGATACTTAGTGATAATTAATAGTTGTATTCAACTCAAAATGATACGTTGTCTTGTGGCCCCAGGCAATTACTTGGTTTTCCTGCTTGTTGCAACAGATCTGCCTTGTCTAAGTGGAATGAGGAATGTGATGTTTAGCACTATACTTATAAATTGTTTTGTTGGATTCTGTGATTTTTCTCTTTTTCAGTCCATCTAAACAATGTTGTTTAAAGGGTTATTTAGCTGGTCATTTTTTTACTTAATTTTTTAAGCTTCTTGTTATTTCAAGGTTTATTTTTCAATGTCTAGATGAGATTTGGGTGTAAATTTTAGGATGGTTTTTAAATTTCGTCTCGTAATTACAGTATATTAAGCTCCCTTTTTTGTTATTTCCTTATTTTTTTAGTTGTCACAGTGTCCAAAAAAGTAGTACATCAGTACAAAACTCTCCACTGTGTTCTACTGTTGAATCCAAGGGTCGATATTACTTCTTGTGGTTAAGGCTACAACCAGTTTTATACTTCTGAGGTAGTTTTCTTTTATATATCACCCTCTCGAAGGAGTGAGCAAGCAAGGGTTTTTACTCTTGTCTCACTAATTCCACAGGTGATTGTGAAAAAGTGTGTTATGAAGAATATTCTTATCAGTGGCAGAAACTGGATGAATGTGTCCACACTGGTTTTAATCTTCCTACCTTCCTGGTTCAAATATTTACAAAGCAAGTTGCTCTCACAACATATTTGTTTAATATAAACAGTAATGGACTGACTTCTGTACATTTCCAACTAAGTCCTTAGCAGGAGGCTTTGATCATGTGACATATGCTTTGTAAACACTTTATTTTCAGTAGAAATATGTCAGACTAACCCTGATGGACTTGCAACCTGTCCAGGGTGTACCAAACCTGTTGAAATGCTGGAATACGCTCAAGCTGCCCGTGACCCTGAATTGAAGGAAGCCGTATGGAAAATAGATGGAGGGATGGATATTCAAGACTACACACAAACAGACTGTTTGGCTAAATTCATAGACATACAGCATATAGACACTAGCCCTCATTTTTAGATATTTAGATATTTTCAGTTTTGTTTTCAGAATAAATGAAGCTATTTTTTTTACTGTTTTTATTTTATAACATAGATGTTTGTTTTAGCTGCTTATCTTCATTTACACATGTTACAAGCAGCTTGTTTCTTTGCATCTTCTGTTGTGTTTCTTTCAGTAATACTCATCATCCCTGTGGGGGTAGTCGGGTGTTTCAGCCCCAGGTGGCGGAGGAAGATGGATTGGTCTTTGACCGTAATCTGCAGCAACAAAACAATCAGAAATTTATTTTGACAATCATCGTGCTCAATGGAAAAAATTTTGGATTTCAATGTGTGAAAGAAATTGGATTATTTTATTCATTGAAACATATTAATTGCTCGGCATAGGAAGTTTGTGTCTGTTAGCAACTTTGCACCAAACTGCTGGGCAGATTTTCATTATGTTTTCTGAAAATTGGTCTTTGTCTAATTTATGATTTAGTTATCTTTTGGGAGTCATTTAGATCAGCAAATGGATCCAGGAATTTTTTTTAAATGACTTTTCATCATGGCAAGATGGAGCCATTTTCTAGTATTTAGGTTCTCAGTAGTGTGGACTGCAACTGCACTGCACTGAATACACGGAATACACACATACACGCACACACACACACATATATATATATATATATATATATATATATATAAATATAATTTCACTCCGCTAAAGACAAATAACATTTTATTTGATTGATAATGGAGTTAATAAACTGCCTACAACTATAATAACTATATAACTGTACTAAAATCAAGTTATCTCACCATCAGAAAGGCTGACATGCTCTTTGAGAATTTCAGGGTCAAACAGTAGCTCTAGCTCCTGAACAAGTCTCTCAGATCTGTTAGAGAAGGAAAATACTGCAGCATTACAAACTGCTACTTTGGGTTGGTTGATAGATAAAATTATAAATTCAAAATATGAAATTCAGTCTGACAGGACAATATCCATTAATTTAATTGTTTCCAGTTGTTCTCTTAGGCTAAGCTTTTATTGACTGGTCCCTGTACACAATATATCCAAGCAATTTATTTTTGTTTCCACTGGAGATTTAGATTATCCATCCATCCAGTTTCTGCCGCTTATCTGAAGTAGGGTCGCAGGGGCGGCAGCCTAAGGAAGGAAGCCCAGACTTCCCTCTCCCCAGCCACATTCACCAGCTCATCCGGGGGGACCCCAAGGCGTTCCCAGGCCAGCCACAACCGAGGAGCTCTTTAACCGCCTCAGTAAACTCAACCCCAGAGATGGGAGGACACCCTTCTGAGTCTTTCAGCTCTGCTTCCTTATCTGAAGACGTGTTGGTAAGATTGAGGAGGTCTCTGAAGTATTTTCTCCACCGAACCACAGCGTCACCCCATCCCCACAGTAGACAGTTTTGACGGACGGCTTTCCCCTCCTCAGGCGCTGGATGGTGGACCAGAATCTTCTCGAAGCTGTTTGAAAGTCGTTCTCCTGAGGTCGCTGTGGTGGTTAAAGAGCTCCTCGGTGGCAGGGCCCCGGGGGTGGACGAGATCCCCCCCAGCTTTCTTAAAGCTCTAGATTCTGTAGGGCTGTCCTGGCTGACATCATTGCGTGGACGTCAGGGACAGTGTCCCTGGATTAGCAGACTGGGATGTTGGTCTCCCTCTTAAAAGAGGGGGATCGGATGGTGTATTACAACTAAAGGGGCATCACACTCCTCCGCTTCCCTGGGAAAGTCCCCCCAGATGATCTGGTGAATGTAGCTGGGAAGAGGGAAGTCTGGGCTTCCCTCCTTGAGCTGCTGCCCCCGCGACCCCGACCTCGAATAAGTGGCAGAAAATGGATGGATGGATAAATATAGCTGAATTTTTTTCACGTAACCCAGACTTCATTTTCATGTCTTCAGTCTTCAAGACTGCTCATTTCGTAACTTATTAAAAGTTGTTTTTTTTTTTAAAAAAAGCATTTAAGATTTAAATTTTTAAATGCTGCAAGAAAATAAATAGATGCAAATATTCTATTTAAAAAGTCCAGTCTGAAAATAAAGGGTGTTAGAAAAAAGACTTCAATTTTGAGGTCATAGCTGCTGTTCTTGTTTGAGTTAGGTTTGTTCGGGTTCCTGTTTTTGTTTTGGTATTGTTTTGCTTTTGGTTTTGTATTTCTGTTTAGCTTTCTTATTTCTTGTTGTTTTTTTGTTCCACCTATGTGACGGTCGGGTTTCACAGCTAACTGGTTATTTCCCCACAAACACTTATGGCACTTTACTGCTTCATTTTGAAGTTCTGCCTTTCAAGTTCCTAATCACTGAGCTATGAACAGTGAAAATGAATTAATATTCATTTCCTCTTTTTGTGTGTTCACTCTATGTAATCTTGTTTGTCCCCTCCTGTCAAGTTCAGCAAAATATGAAAATTTAGTAGCCTAATAAACTATAATTAAGCCATTATTATTAGCTAGTGTATGCATGGTGCATATTTTTACAATGGGTTTGTGACTTTAATTTTTTATACCTTTGTAAATGCTCACAAATTGGCTGTTTGGGAGGTGTCCATTTTTTCTGAATTTGTGCAACTGGAACAGCAACTATCTGAAATGATGTCTTGGCACGACACTAAATACATTTCACTGTGGCTCTGTTAGTCTTTTATATACAGACCATGGGCTGGATAAATGGCATCCAATACACTCCTGGCTGCATGTAGCAAAGTAACCAAGCTAACCCAGAGCTAACGTGAGCTAACCGGCTAACGGGTAGGTGGGTTAAAGCTAAGGCATTAAGGCAAAGACAACTTTATTTATTCCTACAGGGTAATTAAGTTTAGGTGTCTGCCCCAATTCTTTACATCCTTGGCTCTTAATCTATTTTAATCTACCAAACATTTCAGCTTCTACACATGTAGCTACTCCCCTTCCAATGCCTTCCAGTCAGCAGCTGCTTTTCCTGGATGTCCCATGGAGGCAGAGGATGCTTAGACAGGACAGGAGTGGTCACAGAAACCACTGGACCATTCAGAAACTACTAAGGAATGAATAATGTACTAATGATTTTGATAATTACCTGAGCTTTGTATTCCCATGAAATCTAATTGAGTAATAGATTAGTGAATTATTATATTAGTCATAATCCGTTTGTTATGATTATGTTTAATTTATGATTTTGTGATTTTTGCTGTTTTTTTATGAAAATTACTTTCAATTGTCCTGTAAAAATAAACCTGCCTTTCCTATGTCATTAGTCATTAATGTATTAAATAACAACCAGAGACACAAAAGGCTGAGGTAGCCTACTGATTAGTTTACAACAGTAAAGATTTTAATAACCAGTCATTTTAAAATTTTATTCTACTTGAGGTTGTTTGCTGATCATGAAAAACAAATATTTGAAGAGGAGTTGTTACAGATTTGGTTCTGTTATTTACTTTGTATGTACCAGGGATCAGAAAAAAAGTTAAGACATTTGTCAAACATAAACATATTAAACACTTAATCCTTGTTGAATTGGTTGTATTATGTTTTGATATACAAATACAAAGACATAATCATGACCAACTGACTAGATAATAATTATATTGGTCTATCTATTACTTAATGTGATGGAAATACAAAGCCTAGGTAAACCTCAATGAATCATTACTAGCAACTTCTGTGGCCCCTATTGTAAATTGTTAATCTTTGAACAGATTAGTTCCTTGTTATGGGTTTTTAGGTTAAAATAAACATTTTAAAAATAGAAAAATTACAACATAATTAAACACCCTCTTAGGCACATAACGACAACAACATTCTGGTTTGTGCAGGCATTACAGTAAGCTGGGAGGGGCATACATTTATTAGGAATAAAAAGACCTACCTGTCGAGGACACGTGCAAACGGATCACTATTAATCATCAAGACAAATACACAGAGGTTTGCTAGCAGGGTTTTAGTAGATAGCCACATATTTAAATCTTCTTAAAGAAACTTCTGAATGCAACATTTATCAGGATGCTAAATGCATAGAGACTGTTAGGAACAGAGAACCTGTTGCTATTTTGATTTAAAAAAATTAAATTTCACACTTTAATATTACAATTTTTTCCCTTCATCTAGTTATTGTCTACATGTTTTTTTTTAAAGAGGGGATGGTTAGTCTCTGATTTAAAGGATTTATAAATGTAAAAGGAGTTACAGTATATAAAACTCCTCCCCCACTCACCTTTCCCATTGTCATATTTTAGGTTTGTTTTGTTTGGTTTCCTGTTTTGTTTTGATATTATTCCTGTTTTGATTTCATGTGTTTTGTTAATTGGTTCCATCTGGTTTCAGTCTGATAGTTCATCCCACCTGTGTCTTGTTTGTTTCTGTGTGTGGGCACTGACAATAGGTCCAACTGTAGCTTTTCACCCTCTAGGTCTTTTCCTGTTCTTCCAGTTACAGTGGCACTAAGGTTAAACATATTTCCAGTACAATACATCTTTGCTAAATCCACCAACAAAGGCATAACAATGACATAAGAGGTTTTTTTATTCAACCATAGTCTCATGAAGAAAGATGTGGACAACTTTTGTAAAACATCACTTGGCCTCAATTACTTTTCTCTTCTTGCTTTTCTTACTCAGAGATCCACATTTTTCTTGCTTGGGAAAATGGACGATTCTTTTTGTATAAATGCTTTCACAAGCATTTGCATTTGTGTGCGAGCCCACGTGCTGTGCAAAAGCATAAAGGAAAAGAAAAGGTGGAGTCTCATGCTGTCTGTTTACGACAGACTATTCAGCCTTGATCATGTTAGGGTTAAAGTAACCTTAATGCTGCTGTAATCACAACCTTTCAGCTGTGAGCCTGACATATTTTATGTAAACACACAATTGCTGTGTGTGCTTTACATTCCATTGCAGGCTGTTGCGGAGGCAAGTTGTGAGTCTATCCTTTCAACCACCGTTGGATTGCTGACTCGGAACATATTGGAGTTTATTGTCAACACTGGGGACATTAATTGTGTAAAAAGACTTGGAAAAGTCCATCGCTGCCTTTCATTGGTTGTGCACTGGCCAAGCAAGAAAACTCTAACTACTAATATTCTGTATGCTAATGTCAGGAATGTATTCACAGTCCATCCATCCCCAGGGAAGTCTGCATGTACAAGTTGAACAGAAGAGGTCCAAGGACTGACCCTTGAGGTGCTCCACAAGTCATGGCCACTCACTCAGATTCATAGCTGCCAATTATAACAAAATAACTCCGACCTTCTAATAGGATCTGAACTAATAAAGGACCACTCCAGAAAGTCCAAACCAGTTTTCTTTCCTGTGCAACAGGATTCTGTGATCTACAGTATCAAATGCAGCACTGAGATCCAGCAAAACCAAGACTGATAATTTACCAGGATCAGTATTCATCCTAATGACTTTGACCAGAGCTGTTTCAGTGCTGTGATGAGACCAGAAGCTGGACTGGAATTTATCAAGATTTTTACTTTTATTTAAAAATTCATTAAGCTGGTTGCTGTAAATACAACTTATTATCTTGGATATAAAAGAGGGATTAGAGACAGGCCTATATCTATCCATAATAGAAGCAGATTTTTTTTTATTATGCGTGGTTTATTGGCAGATGCAGAAACTTTGGTAAAACACCTGATGCCAGAGACCTGTTAACAAAATAAGCATAAGGAAACTGATGTTCCAGTCAGACCCGTTTGTTGCTTTGCAGAAAACAAACCCTTGACCAGAAAAAATGTTCTGAACAGGAGGAAGAGAGCTTTAGACCATGAGGAGATGTGGCAGGGTCTGGAGTTGGTTTAAGAGCTGTACAGGACTAAGCTGGAGGGAAAATTTCAGCAAAACATGCTGAAACCCCATCCCCCAAACCACCCATCCAAAACCTTTCTGCCAATCTGTGAAACAGGAATAAAACCATTTTAAAACAGTATCTGAGAGGTGCGATTCTCTGTACTTCCTACGGGTTTTGTTCTAATTGGAGCTGATGAATTAATTTTAATGTAGTTAAAATGATCAACAATAAAACCCAATGAGGCAGGTAAAATTGGAACAGGAGGTTTAGTTAAGATGTTGATAAAATGTGTGACCACTTCAGAAGTAATACATTGCTTCCTCACAGATGAATACCTCAAAGAATAAAGAGTGTTTTGGACTTCTACAGGTAAGCCTGTCCTGATAGAGGGGCAGAAGGTGGAAGTGGTGTCATCTTACAAGTATCTTGGTCTGCAGCTGAACAACACAATGAACTGGTTTGTGAACAGTGACCGCCTTTACAGAAGGGGGCAGAGTAGGCTGTTTATCCTGAGGAGACTGGAAGCCTTTTACCACAATAGAAAACTGCTGCAGATGTACTAGCAGTCTGTGGTCACCAGCACTTCTTCTATGGAGTGAGGAAGCACCAGGAAAAGGTGTACCTACAGACTCATCAGCTCTACTGTCTCTATGGGGGTGATGGAGCAGAAGTTTTTGCTGATGGTTGCAGAAAGGAGGACTTTGGAGAAGCTGCTGACCCTCACGGATAATACTAGCCACCCTCTGCCTGCTGCTAAGCTTATGGAGCTCCTTCAACAGCCAGCAGCTGTCTGTGTTGCTCTACAGTAGACCCAGGAACTTCTTCCTACATCACATTGGGGTGGCATGGAGGTAGGAGAGCATTACAGTCAGTGGTGCGATTGGCCTGCTACCCATAGATCAATTTATTTGCCACTTCTAATCTTGGCTGGTAATAATCTGTGTTATTACTGCGATTTTATTCTGTCATCATGTCTTACCTAAGTCACTTAGCTATTTTATGATAGAATTTCTTACCTCAACTTATTGGAGTTAATCTTTTTC
Source organism: Kiunga ballochi (assembly GCA_037177335.1). NCBI lineage: Eukaryota > Metazoa > Chordata > Actinopteri > Atheriniformes > Pseudomugilidae > Kiunga > Kiunga ballochi. Next base: position 2,878 of record JBAMIG010000477.1, on the reverse strand, counting down.
TATTATTTATTTATTATTATTTATGACCATTTTGTTTATTCGTTTATTTATTATTCATTTATTTATTTATGTATTTATTTATGCATTTATTTATTTATTATTTATCTTTAGTGTTTGGGGACTAACCAGCATAAGACAAATTTCTTTTAGGATAAAAAAAAAACATCTATGTCATTTTATAAGTATCAAATTAAAATGCAGGCTTGGAACAAACCATTTTGCCCAACACTTGAGGGGAGACACAGCATTTCAAGAACGTCCATACTGTTAAAAGAGAGTTAAGGTCTCTCAGCTCTTTCTTGCTGTTTGACTGACTTTTACTAATTATTAATTTGCACAAGAAACACTCGCGGGCGCGCGCACACACATGCGCTTAAAAGAATTTCCTGGATTTTCAAGGGCCCCACCCTGAGATGGGCTCTCCAGGCAAACATTACCGTTTTACTCAAAGCGACTCACTGCTGGAGCTCTGCAGGTGAAACGCAAGATAAGGAGAGTTTATCGAACTTATTGATTGGAGTTTTTGAACGAGGCTTTTTATGCATCAGAGAAAACTTCTTCATCCGTAAGTCATCCTTGAATATCTGAAAAATCAGTGTCCGTTAAAAACAAAAAAAAAAAGAAGGTTTTATAGACGAATAAAATCCTTATTTGTTTAGGCTCCTGCAAGAACGCAAATCAGTCCAGAAAAGTGGCTTTTATTGATTAAAATAATTTAAACAGTTTGAAATAAGATGGAGCAAATGGTTTATGGATAAACCTTTAATGGCTAGTTGCTCTTTGGCTCTTATGTCAAACTGGCGCAGATTAAACCGGATCTGCAGTTTTTGTCAGTAGACTGGAGTATTTTTATTATTATTATTATTATTTTAATATTTAAACTATATTTTCATCATTAAATGTAAAAACGTAGGCTATTTATACAGGCCTAACGTAATTATTTCCCGTTTTTTGTTCTGGGCGGCGCAACACGCTCCCGCTGTAAAACTGATGCTTTATAATAGGCTACCAAAAACTAATCTGACAAACGAATTAAATGGACTAAAATAGTTTTTGTGTTTAGAAATAAGATCACAATCGTAGGCTATTAGGCCTATTTTAAGAAGTGATGATTAGGCATTAGCCCGTAGTCTACCATTTATTTATTTATTTATTTATTTAT
>JBAMIG010000306.1:4015-14063 GCA_037177335.1 Kiunga ballochi | reverse complement strand
AGGACAGAGCAGAGGGTTGATTCACAACCCAGCTCATCAGGATCTTTTTTCTTTATTTTGAGTAGCAGCAGAGCAGCGAGTCTTTAGCTTTATTCCCAGCCTGTGTGAGTTCCATATCGATTCTGGCCTTTAGAGGACATTCATCTTGTACCAGTGGGTAAAGGTGTCCCCAGCCTCTAAGCTTATTGGTTGTATTTAAAGAGTCGATAGCTTTCAGATAAGATATACCTTTATCATTGGTGGAAAACAATTTGTGTACATAATTCATGGTGGTACATTTAGCTATAACCAAACAGGCTTATTTGCTTATATTATTGCTTATTTGATAGCAGGCTGTTTAGTTGGGGGGTCCTATTGAGACACATGGAAATGGATGAGCTTGGCGAATGATGGATGGATCACAGGGAGGTCAAGTTTGTTCTTAGTGAAAACACATCAGTTCCGTCACGTGTCTTTTCCAGCTTGGTGTTTGTGTTTTCACTCCTTTTACCTATCGCTGTGAAAACTAATTTTAGTTGTTGACCTTTGAAATGACAAAACAAGATCAATCTATTCAAAGCACACCATGAAATGCAGTGCTGCAGAGAATAATAATAAAAACATGATAATACTTATATCCTGTTCCCTAAGATGATGAATCTCCTGCGCAGCATCACCCACCAGAAAGGTGATTTATCCATATTGATACATTTTGTCAATAAGTGACTGCACTTAATGTGCAGCAATTCAACAATGAAAGTCCTGAGAAGAGAAGTCCATTTACAGTATAGGGAAAGTTTTCAAAGGGAAACTATTATGAAGTTTATTAGTTAACTCAAAGTTAATTCAAGTTTGCCATAAAAGCTGGTAAAAAATTTGGGTATGGATTGTGACAGAAGCCATGGAATTAATCCTTCTTAGTTTCAAAGGTAATAGATATGGTAAATGCATATTTCCATGTATTACTGAACAAATGCAAAACTCACCTGAATCTTTAATTTGCAGGTAAGTTTCTGTTAAGTTTGTTGTTTTAAGGTCAAGTTAAAACCCTGAAGATGAGGGTTAGCATATAATACTGATTCTCCATACTTTAAACAGCAGTTAAAAAAATTTAAGAGATAGTTGCTTTTTTTCTTTTGCCTACTTTTACTCTTAAATAGACAGAGTTGCATTTTCTTTTTTAAATTGTGTCCAGCAGAATGATGTTCTGTTTCTTAGATAATTTGCTTTGTCAAGAGGTGCTTCATATATACATTTATATACAAAAAGATCCTCCTGGTAATCTGAGTAATTTTGATAAAAAAAAATTTGTTCAAAAGATTTTACATATGTTGCTGGACCCAACCAAGGAGACACAAGAGTTTAACCATGTCAAACAAAGTCAGTTAGTGGTCAACAATCTTTTGGATCTCTTGTCACAGAACTATTTGTTTTCAGCCAATGAGGTCTTATATCTAAATCCAATTTACATACACAAATTTACATGAAAGCAACTGCAGCAAATTTCAGTAATCAACTTGAATCTAACATAAAAGTAACTGTCATATGGGTAATTAGGTGTTCCGCTGCCTGCTTTGGGTACAGCTGTGCAAAAGTGCTCCAAGAGTATGGAAGACGTTCAGTCATGTGTTTCTGGTTGTTGACAATGCCAGTTAGGAAGGCATGCGCCCAGTGATAACCATTGGGTACCTAGCATATACACACAGGATAAAGCATGTATTAAGCCTAAACACAGTCACACATCAAGTATCTGTGGATGGTACCAACAGAAACCTCTATCTCATTATGTCTCAGGGTAAGTTTACATCAATTTATCACCAAGGGCTCCATATCCGTCTCTAGTATCAGCCAGAATGTACCGTATTTATGTGAAATCTATTAACAGAAATAAACTGACAGTGCTCAGTTACATTATATTTTATTTATAGTATTTGTGAAACCACAACACAAAGAAACAGAAACTCAGAACATACATTACCAGCTGCTGCAGACCCAGCTGCAGGTTACCATGCCAACACTATGACGGTAAATAATCCACTCAGCCGCTTCCTGTGGGAAAAACTAACAATTTTAACGGTTTAAAAAACGTTAACGTATTAATATATATTTAATATTTATTTAATGTATAAGTGACCATGATAGAAGTGGCATAATGTCCTTCGATATGTCCATTTTATGTATTAATAGATTTCATAGAAGCAACAGCACCTCCATGTTGTCTGTTTAATCTGTAAAACGACAGGTCATTCTTTTTGCCCTGTGAAGCTGCTACACTTGAATGCTGAGCATGGAATCACCATTTTGACCAGGAAGAGAACTCCACATATTACAATTGGTCTATTTTAACTGGTCTGAGACTGGACTACCTATCCCCCCCCCCCGGCCGTTGCACAAGCAGCCTAGTCTCTGTAGGACCAGTGCAAGAGCGATAGTCCTCATTGCCAGCAGGAAGACAAATTTGTTTCATAACTTTTATGGAGAAATTTTCCAGGTGCAGCTGTGGTGTGAAAGGAATCTGGTTTGGTGGCTTCAGGATTGGGTCAAGCATTATGTAGATAATATGATTCTGTTGCTTTCATTATACTGTGATGTTGATTCAGAGCTGAGTATTAGGTGGCTCAAAAGGCTTCGTTATACATAAAATTTACTCATCTTGATTTATCATATTTTGATCACATAACAATATTTGTCCCCAAAGAAGCAACTTTTTAAAAATCTAATTGAATTTAGGGACACCTAACCCAAATAATTGATACAGACAATTATGTATTAAAACTGAATTCTAATACAGTAAATAAAATAAATTTAATTGTACTGAAATTCAAAACAGAGGAAAAAGAAAAATAGATCCGTCTCCCAAACTGTTGTAAAAAACTTTTTAAAAACATTTTTGTCCACTCTCATTGTTGATAGGATTAATATCTGAGAATAATCAAAGGCAGAATTAGGCAGTGGTGAGTGTGCAAAATGCATTTTCAGTCTGGTCATGGTGTTCTGAATGCTGCTGCATGAGCTGTACTGAGGGCTTTTGGACAATGGTGTGGCCTGAAACCATTTAGAATTAACAACACGCACATACACACACACATTGTGTACATATATATACATACATATATATATATATATATATATATATGAAGCAAGAAAGGAACTAGATAAATCACTAATAGCACTTATTCTGCTTTATTCTTTTAGTCCAATTTTGTATTAACTTTGTTCAGTGTTTCTCTCTTTTGGTCCTTGGGGACTCCTGCCCTGCTTTTTTTTTTAGTTCTCGCCTATTGAAGAGAGCTGAAACAGATTATTTCTAATGCTAGTCAAGTTTTTGGAAAGTCGGCTAATGAGCCATTCATTATGTGTGTTGTTGCAGACTCGAGCCCAAAAATTCCACATTAACACAGTTACAGGTACAGTTACCTCTGAAACATGAAGGGCTGGGTTTTCCTGAGCACAGGATGAAGAAACACTGGCTCAGGGTGTTGTTTTCAATTGAATTTTGAGTTCCTATTTATTGAATGAAATGTGACTTATTTGATACTGAGAATATTAAGTTGTTGATGTATTAAATATTAAGCTTAGTAAATAAAATAAAATAAAATAACAATTCATAATTGATCAGACCCAGTCTTACAATAAATAGTAGTACAAACTGGTTCTCCTCAGTCATTAATCTGTTTGCTGTTATGCTGCTCTCTGCATTCACTCAGAGTATTCACAGATGTATTGTCACAGTAAAAGTAATGCTTTTCAAGTTTTTAGTTTTAGTAGCGGCTTATTACTTGAAAAAAAGTCATGAAGAAATTTTGATAAAGTGTAGGAGTATCTGGAGGGGAGGAGTGTGTAAAAAAACAAAGATTTTTTAGGTAAAATTGATGCTGTCTATAATTCCTTTTATTGAAAATAATTTTGGGTATGAATTACAAATTCAGCCTATAGGTCCTACTAAAACATGCAGTGTTTGGCTCTAAAGCTTCTAAATAGTTTGTTCATTAGTAACTCGGCTACATCAGTGACCATTTCCTGAGCATTATGTAGTGGGTACAATAGATGTTCTTTATTTCTTAAAAAATGCTCTTATCTCTAACCCTTTGTCACTATGACACATTATTTCAGCTTATTAAACCAAAGCAATCTTTAAAAATGTATCAAAACAGCACTAAATTGAAAAGAAAAAAAAGCCTGCTGTTTAAATAGATAAGCAGATGGTGACACACACAATGTTCACTTGAAGCCGGTAAGGAGACTGCCATGGTTGATCCACAGGGTACACTTGTGTTCTTGATTTGAATGGCAGAGTACGCTGTAGGACAAGGGATCAAGCTGCTACATGATTATCTTCTGCAAAGTCTTATCATTAGGTAGCTAATATGTCATTTCACCGGACCATCTACAATTACTCTCTCCCCAATTCTTAAGGAGTCATTGCCATTTTGCAGCAATCTTTCAGTCATTCAGCAGTTATAAACTGTTATAGTCGGATATCTTTCAGATCCATTTTCAATGGCCGTGCTTCAGTCCACCTACCTCCATTAGCAGTTCAGCTCCCATTAGATCTGAGTTAGCTTGGTTAGCGCTTAGCTACAAGCAGCTCAGAGTTTGATAGATTGTAGTTAAATCTTAATCCACCCCATCGCTCCGCCTCTGAGCCTACCTCTTTGTGTATGTTCCAGGAGTGGTGGAAAATATGATGCTGCCAAGATGAAAGCAGTGGGGACCACCTAACAAGCTTTTCAAAAACTTACAGTTAATGTCATGAGGCTCTGTGCATCATTTAAATTCAGTCTATAGCACCTGGTCTATTTTTGACAGAACACATTTTCAAAATGCATCGCGCTCAGCAGTTCAGATAAAGCCAGGCTGGAAATCAAACACAGGAGCAGAGGAAAGCATCCTTTAAATGTCATATTAGTACCCGTCCAGTCTCAAAGTTTTTTTTGCATTTCACCATGGACAATGAAACATTTATCATGAAAATGGAGAATCACAAGATTTTATTTGACACCATACATTATTTTTACAAGAACAACAGCAGAAAGCATTAGATGTAAAGGCATTAAAATATCAATTCATAGTACACATACAGTCAGGCAAGCTGTCTGTAAAAAAACTATTAAGTCATGTAGCTATTAAAGGCATGGGATCTTGTGGTTTATGTAGACTGCACTGCTGGGTGCTCCATGTCTGACAAGCTTCCAGTGTGAATTGGCCTCCTTGCAGAGATTAGAACTGCGGCGCATCGACAGAGTAAACTCCTCTTAAATTACAATATTTCTGCCGATGTCACAACCAAATTAAACTATTTCAAAATTAAAAAATGATCTTTTCCACTAATTATTGGTCCTTTTAGTGTCCACACTTACCATCATCTTTGTAACTCTGTGTTACAATTTATGTCAAACCACACTGCAGCCACATGCATGTCATTTCAGAGTCATCCATCCATCCATCCATCCATCCTTCAATCTTCTACTGCTTATTCCCGAACGGGGTTGCAGGGGGAAGGGGGGAGGCTGGAGACAATCCCAGCTGTCTTCGGGTGAGAAGCAGTGTACACCCTGGACAGGTCGCCAGCCCATCATAGGGTCTTATCAGATTAATTGAATTAAAAAAAAAGTACTGGTTCATTAGGAAAACCAATGTAAATAGAGCTTTCACTATTCCTTTTTTTTTTACTAACATTTAACATTTTACACTGAAAAACTTTACGTGTTCTGTAATAAACACAAAAACATCTTTCAGCTGTCATTTCTGTCATTTGAGCCATCAATAATCAATGGGTCCATTAAAAGGATAACAACCTCTCCTCTCTCTCCTCTGGCCACTTCCTTGAGGAGTTTCCATATTCACTATATTCACCCGGATTCTTCCATCCTTCCAGTTTTGAAGTCTTTCACTAAATTAACCTTAGACTTCTCTGTGACATTATGAGCACATTAATCTCTTCATTATTTGACACCATAGCTCACACGAAATAAGGATTTTGTGTTGGAAGCATTTTCCATTGGAATAATTTCTCTTTCTTCAAAATGTGGACAAATAAGTGCTGCCATGTTTAAGATGCATATGAAGCCTTTTAAATCCATAACTGCTTTATGCACCATTTATAATGAAAGGATTGTCTGTGGTAACTATCTGTGTCTGACCAGATGTTGATGTTAACTTGACTGATGTATATAATTTATCCTGCTCATCATAGCGTGTTGACTCGTTTTGCATCAACAATTCCGACAGTTTAGTGTCAAATCTTCTGTGTTTACCCTGAGCTACTTGCCCAGCAAACATCTGATAAAACCTTTGTTTTGACTTCTGCTGTTCATTTTAGCAGCCAATGAGAGATACCCTGATGTGTGTTCTGTAAGTTTGTCTGCTGCTTGCTTTCTGTGTGGTGTCGCCTGGGAAAGACCAAAAAATATTCTACAAAAGCACACCAGGGTAAGCTGTCGGGGTTGAATCTTGTCTTGCTATCCTCTTCTCTGTAGGAAAAAGCCTTGTCTTTCTCTTTGATGTGCTGGCACATGAATGTTGCTGGATATGATGGCCCCAGCCTTTGTTTGCATTCATCCTGTCAGTCCAGCTGACATCAGTCAAGAGTCTGTATAAATGATTGCTCTCCAACCTGCAAGTAACAATTTTGTCACTCATGGACAACATGTGGCTGCAGAACTGGGGTGTTTTGGAAGAAGCATAGAGAGTTCAGAATATTTTCTTTTGTTTATAACTGATACATTACCAGGTTCAATCCCAGCTGCATAATTGAATGAGACGGTATACATGATGCAGTTTGATTTATTTTTAAAGAAACAAAACAAAAAAATGACTTCCAGCATTAAATGATGACGCATTTCAATTTCTGTCAATATATTAAAATAGACGTTGACATTACAGGTCCTCATCTTACGAAGGGGAAAAAAAGCATGAAAATCCACCCATACTTCCAATGCAGGTCACGGTAAAGCTGGAGCCTATCCCAGCAATTAGCAAGCAGGAGGCAGGGTACACCCATGACAGGTCTCTAGTCTTTTACAGAGCCAACACAGAGAGAATAACCATTCACATTCACACTTACTCCAAGAGACATTTCAGAGCAAACAGTTAACATAATGCATGTCTTTGGAGGAAGCTTTGCATGTCTGTGTTAAATTAGTCACAGGAAGCCTGTGTGTTTACATCTGTGTGCTAACATGTGATGTGGTAGGTAAAGTGAACTTTGCTGAAACGTCACACACATTCCCAAATATAAAAGTTGTATAGAGTTTTTTCTGCTTCTGGAGCAGTGAAGGCTCCGGAAATGCACACAACAGAGTTCACAGTGCCAGCAAAGGAGTCAGAAAAATATTTTTAGTGTTTTAAATAGTTTTGATGTTAAAAAATGTTGTGAATGTCAGACATTAAAATTACTATTTAATCTTTATATTTCAAAATAGAAGATGTGAACGGTGGCTATTCTGTGTGGAGCTTGAACATTTTCCCTGTCTGTACTTCGGCCTCCCACCATCTAAAGACATACAGTACATGTTTTAAATGGTCTCTGATTTGTCCGTAGGTGTGAGCGTGAATTGTTGTTTGTCTCTCTGCGATGTCTCTATGATGGACTGGTGACCTTTCCAGGGTGTATCTTGCTTCCTGTTATAGGGTAAAAGGGAACCTTTGATCTCTTTTATAAAGTAAAATAACTCAATTAATCAATAGATTATTCAGTCTCGTTCACTAATTCCAAAGTTCTTGCTTGATTTGTCCTAAACTCTGACTCAGGTACATTGGACAGATTATGCATTGATTAATGAATATGAATATTTATCTAACTAATCTACAGGCTACATGATATAAAGCAAGAAACAAAATATGAACTAAAAATGTGTAAATATGATTTTCATCCTAAATGAATTTGGGAGATTAATGTTAAATGAAATAAACTGTGTCGTTAAATAATTAATGCTCAATTAACTGAAGGATTTCTGAATCCAATGGAGCAAAATGTGGTTTAATGGCTAGGGATAAAGGGAAAGATAAAGCTCATTCACATTGCCATGACACGTTTATGTAGGATTAGGTCAACCTAATAAGTTCTATGTTGACTGCAGTGCATACAACAAATGGACTAGACTGGACTGAAATCCAGAAGGGAGCCAGGTTGGTGGGCTGGGCCCTGAAAAAATCTGTAAAGGTGCCTGTCACTCACTGCGGTTCATCAATTTGCCTCTGCAGGGTTTATTCTCTCATCCTGGTTTATATTGTTTGGGTTATCTGATGGTGAATAGCAAAAAATACCAGTCAAAATATTCATCACAGTGGATTTAAGATAGAAAGGCTGTAAGGAATGAATAGCTTGAATTAATTTCCTTTGGTTACAAATAGGAATGGTTTACGCTTACACTGTGGAGCACAGGAGTGGGGCTTCATGTGTTAGAAAAGTCATGTTGATATCACATCGGGGGCCAAAACTGGTTACGAAAGCATAAAAAAACTAATTGAAGAAAACAGGAAAAAAATGTATGGTTTCTTTTGAACCCATTTCAAATGGTTTCTTTTTCCCTTCTGCTCCGCTTGAACTCTGAGACCTTCTTAGAGCCCCTAAATCGCCTTTGTTATGTGAGTTTAAACCCTGCTTTCTCCTCCTCTGTTCTTACTTCTCTTCCCTTTCTTCAGTCCGTTTCTGTTCTTTTTTCTGATACTGAGTTTTTTTGTTTGCTGTTTAAAACAGAGACCACCTACAGAAAGGGGCACAGCAAATTGGAACAGAGGCAGTCTGGTGCTTTGGATAAAACTCCGATTCCTAATTTGCACATCACAGATCTATGTAGAGTTATCTTTATTACAAACACATGTATGAGTTCTACATGCTAAACCTTTGAAAGGATTGCTCATGTAAAGCAGAGCTCAGTCATTCAGACAGGATCAATAAAGGCACTCTAAGATGGGAAAATTGATGGAATTGACACATCCTCACCAATTTAAACCAAAGACAAATAAATCTTTAAAACTTCCAAATTCGGACCCAGAATTTAGCAGGTGTCCAAAAAATGTTTTCTCTGAGAGCGAGTTGGTCCCTCTGTCTACCTTTCATGTAAATCAATAAACAAATTTCAAAGTATTGGGTAGCAAACTCAATCCCAAAGATCCCACAAATAAACAAGCCACTTGTGGAATTCATGACTACTAGATAAATGGGTCAACAACAGAGGAGCCTTCACCAAAACAAACACTTTGGACTTTATCTGATCAGAAGAACATTTTAATTCTTTTCTCACTGTTACAATCAATGTCTTGTGAACTGAACTATAGTGGCTGCAAAGCAGAAATCAAAGCAGATTTTTTTTCTTATCTCACAAGTCTCTCCCATCTCAAAGAACAAGACCATCTTAGCAACTCACATCAACGGGATGATCAGTTCGGAAAGAACAGAAACATTTTCGGTTTATGTTTGTTTGTTTGAAGTTTTCTTGTTTATCTTTCTTATCTTAACCATGTAACCTTTAGATCTGTTCAATTAATATTTAATTTATTTACTTGGTCGATGTCTGTGATTTCCTTTGGGTCATAATCTAGGTCAATTCAAACAGAACTCAGGAAATAGTGTCTGAGACTTATTATCTAAACTGATTAGGTAAACTGATCAATTTAATTGATCAATTGGGGAAGCAGTGTGCTTTTCGTCCTGGCTGTGGAACAGTGGATCAGCTCTATACCCTCTACAGGATCCTGCTGGTGGGAGCATGGGACTTTGCCCAACCAATCTACATGTGTTTTGTGGACTTGGAAAAGGCATTCAACTGTGTCCCTCTGGGACAAATGAGTAAGGTTCTCGAAGAGTATGGGGTACCAGACCCCTTGTACAAGCTATTTGGTCCTTGTACGACTGGTGTCAGAACTTGGTATGCATTGCTGGCAGTGGGTCAGATTTGTTTCCTGTGAGGGTTGGAGTCTGCCAAGGCTGCCCTTTTATCACTATTCTGTTTATAACTTTTATGAACAGAATTTCTAGGCACAGCTGGGGTGTTGAGGGGATCCAGTCAGTCTCTACTTTTTGCAAATGATATGGTTCTGATGGCTTCATTTGGTCCTGATCTCC
>JBAMIG010000209.1:0-14071 GCA_037177335.1 Kiunga ballochi | reverse complement strand
TCTGTTCCTGGTCCGTTGTGGCTTGGATTTCCGCTGTGTGCTGCTTGTGGGTTCACTCCTTGGCTACCCGTTACAACATAGGCATGTACATACATAAATGGGACAGCAGGCTAAGGAGTAAAGGCCAGACTTCCCTCTCTCCAGTCACATATTCCTTGCTAGCTCATCAGGGGGGATCATGAGGTATTCCCAAACCAGTCGCGTGATGTAATCAGTCCAGTGTGTCCTGGGTCTCTCCCATGGCTTTCTCCCTTAAGGACATTACCAGAACACCTCACCAGGAAGGCATCCAGAAGGCATCTTAACAAGATGCCGGAGTATTACGACCCCCCCCCATAGGAAGTTTGTCCAGGGGGAGAAGGGGTGACAACATGACAACATAAAACAAAGAATTTAAAATAAAAGTAGGTTTATTTGCAAACCATAAGCAAAACACACAAACGAACCACCAGCAGTGGTTGTAGGTGGCACCTTGATTAGGCCAAACAGTTCAAACAATATGTACACAAACAAAACACTTAAACCTAAAGTTAAACAAAGTCCAAACAATCCAACTCAAACCAAAACCAAGACCAGAAACAAAACCAAAACCCATGACGGGTGATGGCAATCTTTCTAGCCAGGTTCAGCCAGTCACAGGCAGGAAGAAGTAACGGTGTCCAATCACAGGAACTGGGGCAGCGCTTGAAGGACAGACAGCTCTGCATTCAGGAAGCAACTTGTCAGCTCTGGATGGAGGGCTGTAACACCGAACCACCTCATCTGGCTTCTCTCCATGTGGAGGAGCAGCGGCTCTACTTTGAGTGCCTCCCAGATGGCCGAGCTCACCCTCACCCTATTTCTAAGGGAGACACTGCCTATCTTGTGAAGTAAACTCATTTCAGCTGCCTGTACCCACCGCTTGTCACCATAGGTGAGGGTAAGAACAAGTTGCGACCAGTAAATTGAGAGCTTGGCCTTCCAGGTCAGCTCACTCTTCACCAAAACAGTCCAATGCAGCATCCACATTACTGCAGATGGCTGTCTTCTCTAAGTCCACAAACTGACTGGTTGGGCAGACACCCATGCTCCCTACAGGACCCTGAAAAAAGTACAGAGCTGGTCCCCGACCAGGACGAAATCATTGCTCCTCCTCAATCTGAGGTTCAACTATTCGACAGACCTTCCTCTCCAGAACCCCTGCATAGACCTTCCTAGGTAAGCCGAGGAGTGTAATCTACTTATAGTGGGACCCTCTGATCCCCCTTTTCGATAAGAGAGACTACCACTCTACTCTGCCAGTCCAGGGGCACTGTCCCAGATGTCCACATGATGCTGCAGAGGCATGTTAGCCAGTACGGCCCCACAACATTTAGGGCCTTAAGAAACCCCAAGCGTTCACCCCCAACAACGAGAGCAATCAATATTGATTGCTCTCATTGTTGAAGACAGAAATTCAACAAATAACACATTTATTTAGTATGGCCTGATGCTCCAAAATTAATGTTTGGGTGGCATCGAGAATTGGTAGGGATATACCCCTGGCAGTTGAGGGCAACTTCATCCCAGTTATAATATTTGTTTGATTTAAATATTACTTTGAAACCAGAATTAGATTACCATGTCATGATTTTTAGTCAGTTCTTATTTGCTATTACTTTTTAAATGTCAACCTATTTCAGCGACAGCTGCTTTTATTTCCTTCCTTCTTCAATTATAGTATGAATAAACTAGAGGACGTCTGTATCTCCTGATCAGGTTGTAAAACTTCTCCATTGTTAATAAAGGCAGCCACAATGATAATTATGCAAGCTGGCCAATTTATATTTGGTTTAACTTTTACTGCTAGATATTGTAAATTAGTTTTGCTCTATGGCTGGTTGGCACAGCTTTCCTTTGAAAAGTACATATATGAAAAATGTTAGGTTGATATTTTCTTTTATATTTATTTATAACACGGAAATTTTAAAGTATGATAGTAATAAACATCAAAGACAAAAATAAAGAGAAGCTACTATGTGTGAAACAAAGCTGTAAATAAAGAAACAAACAAAAAAAGGAACAAGAGAAATAATTAACTGTTTGACCTTTCCCAAGCAAAGGATCAGTTAGCTATAAACAACTAATACACAATAGGATATCAACGTGTCATCATCTTCACAGGGCTTCTGGATCAAGATGCTTCATATAAAAACAGCAGCTATTTTTCATTCATTTCCAGGCTGGAGGACATCTTTCTGAGGTAAGAAAGCTTGCTGTCATAGTAGACAGTACTCTCTCAACCTTGTTTTCTCTTTAGTAAATCATTTTTCTGATAAATTACATAAACACATGCTTGAGTTTTTAAGAATATTTTTTATTAAAGCATAAAGAAAATATGTATTTTATATACAAATAGAATAATAACTTCATTCATAATGCAGCAAGTATTTATTTGAATGTGAATTTATTCATAAAAATTATCTAAGCACTATAATGCCGTTAAACTGTTGACTATGTACAATAAATGTAATTTTGCAATAACAGTTGCTGAGGCAAACATTTTGACATTTTTAGTAGTTATACCTTTGAAAACTAATTTTTGGAAGGGACAGAGAGTGAGAATAATAATTTGCTAAATTTGTAGAACTTTTGTATTACTTACACTCATGTGTGCAAACAATAGATGTAGACAAGGACAAACCTAATCCATCCATAAGGGACATTTTATTGTCACAACTGTGATTATGCACACCAGAAAGAGCAAAAGAACAACAATAAGATATAGAATTCAATATTAAAGTAATCAATATAAAACAAAATCAAACAGCTTGTTTCCCTAAAGCACTCCGAATATGTACATATTTACAAGATAAAGATATTGTCGTAATATTAGATATATTGCAGTTTAGAAGTTTGCAAAATATTTGAAATGGAACAGATGACTATATTTACAATTATAAATGGGGGAAACTGAAAACATTTATGCTCCAGAACCTATAACAATTGTCCTCTAAAGAGAGGTTTGTTAAATAATGTTAAATAAATGCATATAATTCTTAACATAAAAAATGCAATACTTTAAGGTGCCAAAAAAACTTTCCAAAAGCCTAAATTTACAGTAACAATTTGAATATCAAACCTGTAATAAAATCTCCTGTCTAAGAGACTTGCAGGATACTAACATCACTCCCATGAACTCCTCATCTCATGACTACAACGTGTCAAGCAGTGGGAATTACCGAGACTCTGTGAGCACAGCTGTGGTTAAAAATGTGATCATTGTGGCTCTTGGACTCACCATTAACTACATTAACAGCGCTCTGATTCACACCTTCAGAAAACACCAGGTCAGACCCTACATTATTGAAGTGTCACGAAATTAAGATTGTAGTGAAGGTGTTTATCATCATGTTTAATCTGGGAACAAAAAATAAACTGATTATTACTCTTTAAAAATTAATATGCTGTGTTTTCTCTCTTTCAGATATTTTATACAAGCCCTCGTTACATCCTGTTTATTCACCTGGTGTTGAACGATATAATCCAGCTTACTGCAGCAATCAGCATTTTCATCCTAACTTATGTTTTCTACAAATTTAACGCATCTCTCTGTTGCTTTTTGCTTACTTTTGCTGTCTTCACTACTCACAACACTCCACTAAATTTAGCTGTAATGGCAGCGGAGTGCTACATTGCTGTTTGTTTCCCACTGCGGCACACCGAGCTGTGTACCATTAAAAAAACATATATCGTGATAGGTTGCATTTGGGCTATGAGTGCAGTTTCAGTTCTGCCAGACATCTTTATTGTTCTGGCGACAGAGCCTGCATGGTTACTTCACTCCACAATATTTTGTGAGCGAGACATCTTGTTTCGGCATCCAGTCAGTTTAAAAAGGCGAGATGTTATTAATCTGCTTTATCTAACTGTAGTTTGGCTCGTCCTCCTCTACACCTACATCAGGATCTTTTTAGCTGCTAAAACTATTCATTCAGTAGATGGAAATGTAGAAAAGGCCAGGAATACTATCCTGCTACATGGCTTTCAGTTATTGCTGACAATGCTGACTTATATAGCCATTCCAATAAAAGACGCTCTGATCACCTGGTTTCCTAATCATGCTATACAAGTAATCTTTGTTTGGTACATCATCATCCAAATTCTTCCCAGGTTTGTCAGTCCTATTGTATATGGGCTACGGGACAAGATATTTAAACAGTATTTGATAAAGTATATACCCTGTACTATGGGTGCAAAGAAACTTTGAGTTTCACTGAAAGTCATATTTCTGTACACAGTTTAGATGAAAACAGCATCTGAATTTCTGGTTTGCCGCTTTGTAGATGGTGCTGAATTCATCAAAAATCACGGTAAAGGTTTGAATTCTGAACCTCAGAGTCCATGTAAACTGCATTATTAACATCTTATAATGGACTTTGAAACATCATATTTCTGTACAGGAAATTAAAAATTAAAAAATAGTTTGTGTAATATGTGTAATTGTCTGTGGTATTGGTTGTTTATTTTAAATTGACATTGTGTGAGATTTTCTGTTGTTTATTGGCCATGTCCGCTTTTATATACGCATTTTCATTGGTGTATATTTTACCTCTGTTAAATAATATAACAAATATTTATAAACATTTATCAAATAGTTGAGAAATGCCAAGACCCACATTATCCAGTAATGGACAAATATCACCATTGTGAAATAAAAAGGCACTTTCCTCGTGACCCAATGCAAAGTAATTGAGACAGTGGAGAAAATTAGTAACAGCAGCTTACTAGCCTGGCATGTGGGTAAATTTGTGCAATTGTCATTTACAACAATATTAATTGATCATGCATATGCAGCAGAAGTGCAGGAGCCTTTTTTTTTTTTTACCATCACCGAGAAAGCAATAAATTCAATTCAATTAAAATGTATTTGTATTGTGCCACTTCATGACAATGTTTTTCAGGACGCTTCACAGACATCATATCGAGCCAATTCATCAAAAATAGTCTTGCTAAGGGAAACCAAAAGATTCTATTGATTCTTGACTTCGATCCAATCCCCAGCCTGAGCTGCATGAAGCGACAGTGGGAAGGAAAACTCCCTTTTAACAAGATGGAACAACCTCCGGCAGAAACCGGCTCGGGGAGGGCAGCCGTCTGCCTCGAACTGAATTGGGTGGAGGGGACAAGAAATACAGATTAACATTGCAACAACATTAACACTGCAGGTTTTATTCAGGAAGACCTGCAGAAAAAGAAAAATAGGTTAATGGTGTCATATATTAATACAAGGAAGATGAGAAGCAGACAAGATAAAAAGGGCTTAGTGTAATATTTTGAAATGCTTTATTCCATTTTACCTGAATGCATCACAGCCTATCACTGATTGGTTCCAAGAAGTCACGTGATTGCCGAAAAGGATTCCGGTATTGAAAAGCAAGGCTAACAACTGTACCATGACTGTTAACGTTCGTTAATAAACCTCGAGTCAACTTAGCACGTCCCTTTCAGCCTGGTCATTTCTTGCACGTCTGCAACAACACAAAACAAGACACTTAGTGCATTGTGGGTCGTCTCCATGACTGCATAACTAATGGATGGCTTAACTATCCATAACTGTGGGATTTGTTAAAAAGGAAGGTCTTGAACTGGATTTTAAAAGTAGGGAGGGTGTTTGCCTCCCGGACCCACACTGGGAGCTGGTTCCATAAGAGAGGAGCCTGATAGAAGACGTCTCTTCCTCCCATAATTTTCTTAGAGAATCTGGGAACCACAAGTAGACCTGCAGTCTGAGAGCAAAGTGCCCTGTGTGGAACATTTGGAACTATGAGGTCTTTCATGTGCAATGGACTTTGGTCATGAAGCACTTTATATGTGAGTTGAAGAATTTTAAACTATATCCTAAATTTGACAGGAAGCCAATGAAGATATGCTAAAACTGAAGAAATATGATCTCTTCTGCTCGTTCTCATCAGAAC
Organism: Kiunga ballochi; assembly: GCA_037177335.1. Taxonomy (NCBI): domain Eukaryota; kingdom Metazoa; phylum Chordata; class Actinopteri; order Atheriniformes; family Pseudomugilidae; genus Kiunga; species Kiunga ballochi. The sequence goes on along the minus strand of JBAMIG010000209.1, from coordinate 8,135 downwards.
CCTCGCTGCAAAATTTTGGATCAGCTGGAAACTTTTTAGGGCATATTTGGGACAGCCCATAAGTGAGGAATTGCAATAGTCCAATCTTGAAGTAACAAGGGCATGGACTAACTTTTCTGCATCACTGAGATAGGATGTACATAATTTTAAAAATATTTAACTGGTAAAAGAAAGCGGTTCTAGAAACTTGTTTTAAATGCAAGCAAAAGGACAACTCCTGGTCAAGAATACCTCAGAGGGCCTCACTGTTAAATAACGAACCGATTAACTACAAAGCTAGACAATATTGTCCAAGTCCAGGTTTTTATGCACCATATTGACCAGGTGATTACACGCATACACAGCAGAAAGCGGGCTACAGTCTTCATACAGTTTTTAGACGCAACCTTGCGCGCCGCAACTTTATTGACACACCATAAAAACACAACAGCATGTAACTTCTGTTACTTTCATTACTGTGCCACCTAGTGGTCACCAACTCAAACAATACATAACATCTCCTCCCAACTAAAAGGTCATGTAGTAACAAGCCTAACAGTGTGTTCTCTCTTATACCTAACACAATATACTTCCACAACAGAATATAGATTAAACTATCTCGTTCCACATGAAATGTTCTATTTCACAAGTAACTTTAACTTTTTTTTATGTATATGAACAACAGAAACAGTCCATTTATTCATAACAGTATCGAAGAAGGAGGTTTAGTGTTCCTCACTGGGTAACGTCTCACAGCTTCATTTAGGGGAGCATCTTCCCCCCATGGTGGTTCAGACCATTCATGAGCTTGAGTCAGAGCAGCAGTTGTTGAGGCGTGTTAATCAGTCTTTTCTGAGCTAGATGTTGCACTGTGGCCCAGTGAACTCTCTGCAGAACCACCTTAAGATAACTTAGGGCAGACTGTTGGGAGGGTCTACCGAAAAGCCTTGTGTGTCTTGAGGTGTTTGAACTGAGCATGCCAGCATCTGATCCACGTGACGTATCCAAACACTTTGTCCGTCAACCTTTACCTTGTAAGAAACTGGGCCTGTTTGTTCCATAACTATGCCACTCATCCACTTTTCCTCCCCCTTCCGGTAGCCACGAACAAGGGCAGGGTCATCCACTGCAAACTCCCTGTCTGGAGCACGGCCTCGTCGAATCAGATGCTGTGACGTTTGAGACTGGCGCACCATATCACGCATACAAGATTTCAGAAAATCTAGCCGAGAGCAAAGTCTGCACTTGAGAAACAACATTGCTGGAGCTTCCTTAGTTGTAGCATGGGGCGTGTTGCGATAAGTCAACAGGAAATTGTCCAGCCGTTGTTGAACTGATGCCGTGACTTTTAACGATTTTAAGTCATGTTTGAATGTTTGCACAAAACGCTCAGCCAAGCCATTTGTAGCAGGATGATAAGGGGCTGAGCGAATGTGTTTAATCCCATTTGACTTTAGAAAGGTGGTGAATTCATCTGAACAGAACTGTGATCCATTGTCGCTCACAAGGATTTGAGGACAACTAAAAAGATTCATCAAGACTTGAATGGTTTTACTAGCAGTTATACTGTCCATAACATTTGGAATGTGCATCAACAACAACCAGTTACATGTGTCCCTCAAATGGACCAGCAAAATCTACATGAGTCCTTTCCCACGGACTGGGAGGCCATACCCAAGGGTGTAGAGGAGCAAGAGTTGGCTCCTTTTGGACTTCCTGACAGGAATGACACGATTTGGCTTGGAGTTCTGTCTGTGAATCAATGTTAGGCCACCACACATGACTCCGGGCCAAACTTTTCATCCTCACCACACCTGGGTGAGCTGTGTGTAATTCTTTTAACACACAGGGGCGAAGCTTGAGTGGCACAATTACACAGAAACCCCATATCAGACATCCATGTTGCATTGAGAGTTCATGTTACCACAGAAGGAAAGGTGACAGTTCTTTAGAGTCATTCGAAGAAGGGAATTTCCCAATGGTGACCATTTCCACCACACGTGACATGATAGGGTCAGACAGGGTGTCACATCTGATGTCAGTGCTGCTAACAGGAAGCGTTTCCAGTTGGGAAGTGTAAAACACATTCACTGCATCAGTCTTTGTCTTTTCTGTGTGTGTGGAAGAGGTAAACAAAAAAGTCCATCTACATTGGCGTGGGCCTCACCTTTACAATATCCAATGGTGTACTCATGAGCTGAGAGCAGCAAGACCCAACGTTGCATCCAGGTAGCAGCCATAGAAGGAATACTTTTCTTTGGATTTAGAATGGAGGTCAGCGGTTGGTGATCGGTGAGCAGAGTGAACTTGTTTCTAGAGGTATTGATGAAACTTACGGATTCCAAAAACTATTGCCAAAGCCTCCCTTTCAATTTGTGCATAGTTCTGTTCTGCCTGGGTCAGTGTTCTTGAAGCATAAGCAATAGGTTTTTCCTCACCATCCGGGAACGCATGTGAGAGAACCACTCCCACCCCATAGGGTGAGGCGTCACAAGCTAGACGAAGGGGCAGTTCAGCACTATAGTGAGTCAACACGTCCTGCGACACCATAAGCGCTTTAGCCCTTTTTAACGCAGACTCACAGGTTTTTGACCATGTCCATTGCTGTCCCTTTTTCAGAAGTGTATACAGTGGTTTCAGGATGGTGGCCAGATCAAGAATAAAACATCCATAGTAATTTATCATTCTGAGGAAAGAACGCAGTTGCCCAACATTACTGGGTGCTGGAGCCTCAACAATGGCACGTTCCTTTTCTGGGAATTTGTGGAGTCCCCTGGCATCAATAATGTGACCCAAGTACTGAACTGAGTCTTGGAAAAAACAAACATTTTTCCTTTTTGACATTCAACCCGTAATCCTTCAGCATTCCTAAAACTGCATTTGAGATGCTCAGATGAGTCTCTTCATCTGGTCCACTCAGCAGAATGTCATCCAAGTAACAGTGAGTAAAAGGAAGCCCCAGGAGCACCTGATCCATTGCCCTTTGAAATAACACTGGTGCAGAAGCTATACCAAATGGCAAATGATTGTAGCAAAACAACCCCTTTTGTGTTGAGATGGTTAGAAACATCTTGGACTCCTCCTCTACTTCAGTCTGCAAATAATTTGATAAATCCAGTTTACTGAAACGCTGGCCGCCAGCCAGACATGTAAACATACCTTCAATGCGCGGAATTGGATATTTGTCCACACAAAGAACTGGATTGATAGTAACTTTAAAGTCTCCACAAAGCCTAACAGTTCCATCTTTTTTGGTGACTGGAACTACGGGCGTGGCCCAGTCACTGTGGTACGCTGGTGAGATGACGCCCTGTTCAGTGAGGCATGTCAGTTCAGCCTTAACTTTTGGTCTGAGGGCATAAGGTACATTACGTGGTAGAAAGAATTTGGGCACACAGTCAGACTTGAGCGTGACTTGCCCAATTTAGGAGAGAAAATAGCAGAATGTCTCTTTAACATGCTTTCTAAATTGTCTTTCTTACCCTTCTCTACCATCAGTACCGACTTTAAATCTTCCCAGTTTAGTTTTATGGCCCTGAGCCATTCTCTGCCAAACAGTGGGGGGGGGCATAAACTTTCACAACATACAGTGGAAAATCAGCAGTCTGGTTTTTTAGCTTTACTTGCACTTTAAAAACTCCTTCTGGTGCTAAGGGTTCTCCAGTGTATGTTTTAAGGACAACATCAGTGGGCTCCAGAGGCACTTGTCCGCTCTCATATAGTCCCACAGAGATTAATGATACTGCAGCCTCAGTGTCCAACTTCATTTACATTCTCTGTTCATTTACTACAGGCAACACGGTGATGCGGCTACACTTTTTCTTATGAATGACAAAATTCAGTGCCAGGTCATCATCGGTATCAGTTTAACTTTGACTATCATTAGCTTCCAGTTGATACACTCTTTTTTTTATATACAAATTTGTGCTTGGCAGTGTTACCTATAGGTTCCTGCTGCCCCTCTCTCACTTTCTTTTCAAATTTGGGTTTATTTTTATCCTTACACATCCTTCAAATATGTCCTTTGCTTCCACACTGGTGGCAGTCACGATCCTTGAACCAGCAGTCATTCTCAGCATGGTTTGTTTTACCACACCTTCTGCACCTGACGCTAGGGTTTTGTGAGACTACAGCATTTACTTTGAGTAAACCGCTTAACTGCTGCGCGTCCTGCGCCACTGTTTCCGCTGTCACTACTATGCTGACTGCTTTCTGAAAGATTAGGTTTTCTTTAGTCAACAAACGCTTCTGTACAGGTTCACACTTAAGTCCACACACAAATCTGTCCCGAAGTGCATCCTCCAAATATGTACCAAACTCACAATGTTCGGAAAGTCTTTTCAGTACTACCACATACTGCAAAACAGACTCTCCCTCTTCTTGTTTCGTTTGTGAAACCGGTACCCTTCAGCAATCACCAGTGGCTTCGAAGCAAAATGATTCTGTAAAACATCTACTATAGCCTTATAATCCTTGTCTCCAGTGCACGAGGTAGCAGTCTCAAAACGTGAAGAAAAAAAAAGATTAAACTCATGTAGCAGTCCTCACAGCTAGCTCAGTAGCAAGCTCAGTAGCCAATTTTATTTCCAGCGGGCGTTCGTCTTTAACCACACTTAGCATGTCACTTATTCAGCAACTTACGGTGTTGAAATCCCATCCTCGTCGCCAGTTTTATGTACCATATTGACCAGGGAATTTACACGCATACACAGCAGAAAGCGGGCTACAGTCTTCATGCAGTTTTTAAACGCAACCTTGCGCGCCGCAACTTTATTGACACACCATAAAAACACAACAGCATGTAACTTCTGTTACTTTCATTACTGTGCCACCTAGTGGTCACCAACTCAAATAATACATAACACAGGTCCAAATACAAACAAACTCAGTCTTATCTGAAAGGAAGGAAGCATGTGAAGTGTAAAAGGTATTGGTCCAAGTACGGAACTCTGAAGAACTCCATGACTCACTTTGGTGTGTAAAGAAAACTTGTCCCTTACATCGACAAACTGAACTCTATCAAAAACTTAATTTAATTACTTAAACCAGCTACGTACAGTCCCTTTAATACTAATAACATGTTCAAGACTCTGTAGCAGAATGTTGCGATCAATGGTGTGAATGCAGCAATGAGATATAACAAGATCTCATCTGAGGCCAAGAGAAGAACATTAGTAACTTTCTGTTCTCTGTGTTATGATGAGCTCCAAATCCTGACTGAAATTATGACTGTCGTTTGAGTTGGGAGTCTCCGGTAGTCCAGTTATCGGTTTGCTTTACTTGATTTACTGGGGTTTTGGTTTGAAGAGAAGTCCGGATCCTACGGCCCATTGCGTGGCTGGTCTGTGTCTGCTCTTCTCTTTTGTTTGTTTTGGTCGGGGCTCCCTTCTCGTTTTGGTTTTGTGTTTGATAAACTTACTTTTAAACGTCGCTGTTGGCGGTGGTCTCTCTCTCATATGTTATGGTTCCTTTTTGAGCCGTGATTTGTTCAGGGACCGTAACATATTTGGGGGCTCGTCCGGGATCCCTCTGGGACTCGTTATTGAGGATATGGTGTTTTGTGGTCTGGTGGGCCGATTGCCGGTTATTTTGTTCTGCTTGGTTGTGCTGCTCTGCTGTGGTTTGGCTTGGGCTGGTTACTCTGTGGCTTTGATTAGGGGGCGCGTGTTTGTGTTTTTCTATGGAGTTTGTGCTTGAAGATTTTGTGGCTCAACCGAGCCTCTTGCTATTTGATCGTTGTACAAAGGATCATTTATTGTCCATTGCTGCACATTATTCGGTCCCCGTGTCCAAGCAGGCGCGGAAGAAGGTGATCAGGTCGGAACTTTTTGTTGCTTTAACTGAGCAGGGCGTTTTGCCACCTGCTGAATCGGAGGGTGTTTCTGTGGCAGCTGATGCGGTTTCTGTGTCACCGGTTAGGGAGGTTAAGCCCTCCCCTGAGCTTCGTTGGATGGAGTTGGAGATAGAACTTCACCGACTGGCTCTTAAGGAAAGGGAAGTCGAGCTTCGTGAGAAGGAGATTGCCAGTGAGCTTGAGTTCCGCAAGGTGGAAGAAGAAAGTAGGAGACAGCTGTGGCTGCGTGAACTGGAGTTAAGCAGAGCTTCCTCGGTTCCTCACCCTGCTTCTGATTTTGATGTGAATAAATGCATCAGGTTGATTCAACCTTTTTCCGAAAAGGATGTTGACAAGTATTTTGACAAGTAAGGCATTAAAGTGGCCGGAGGATGTTTGGCCTCTATTGTTGCAGTGTGTGTTTACAGGTAAGGCTCAGGAGGCGTATGCCACTTTACCAGCTGAGATGAGTTTGGATTACAAGCAGGTGAAGGCGGCGGTTCTCAGGGCATATGAGTTGGTGCCAGAAGTGTATAGACAGAAATTTTGTTGGTACAAGAAAAACGGTGGTCAGAGCTACGTTGAATTTCTTCATGAGAAAGTGGCTCTTTTTGATCGCTGGTGTCTGTCTCAAGATATAAAAACGTTTGACCAGCTGTGCGAGCTGATAATTATGGAGGAATTAAAGAACTGTGTTCCTGAAAATATAAGCACATATTTAAATGAACAGAAAGTAACGAAAGCGGCTCAGGCAGCCGTGCTTGCAGATGAGTATGTTCTCACTCATAAGGACTCTTATGATGAACCTGGTTGTACGCCGTAGCGTAACTCCTTTTCGTTTTTCTAAACTGGCTGAACCGGATGGTGCCTTCAGGAGTGGCACTGATCGGACTGGGTCTTTTTGCGCATATTGTAGGGAACGTGGTCATGTGATCTCTAATTGTTTCTTGTTAAACAAAAAGAACACCTCTCCTAAATCCATCAACTTGGTCAAGGCTCAGCCTGGGATGGACTCTTCCGAGGTGGACAAGACTGGCTTTGACGTTTACTCCCCGTTCATAATGAAAGGGAGCGTTTCATTGGTGGGGGACGTAAAGGTACCTGTGACTATTTTGCGGGACACAGCTGCTTCCAGGTCTATTATTTTGGACAGTGTTCTGCCTCTGTCTGAGAATTCTTCTCTTGCGATTAGCGAGTTAGTACAAGGTTTTGGTATGGGGTTTGTTAATGTTCCGTTGCACCACATTGAGCTGGAATCTCCTCTTGTCTCTAGTAAGGTGGTTGTTGCTGCTTGTTCTGGGTTTCCTATTAAGGGAGTGGATTTCCTTCTTGGAAATGATTTAGCTGGGGGAAAGATTTTGGCCTCACCTCAGGTTACGGCCGTCCCTGTGGGTTTCGATGGCCCTGATGACCTTCAGAAGCGGTTTCCGTCAGTGTTTTCCGTGTGTGCTGTTACGTGGGCCATGACACGTGATCGGATGGAGCATATGAAAGCTAGTGTTTCCGATGACGGGGTTGTGGGTGATCCCAGTCTGGTTGGGGATCTCACTATTAGTGAAAGCTCATCGCCAGTGTCTCCGGATGTGAGTAGAATGGTGGTAGCTGAGGCTGCTCAGAACGATTTACCGGTGCGGGGAAACTCTGACGAGTTGCACTTGTCACGTAAACGTCTTATATTAGAGCAGAGTCGTGACCCTTCTTTTGCGCCGCTGCTTGTTTCTGCGTTATCTGAAAAAGACATTAGTATTGTATCTTCAGGATATTTTTGGAAAGATGGCATTTTAATGCGTAAATGGACTCCTCCGTTTGCATCCACATAGGATGCGTGGAGCGTTGTGACGCAGATTGTAATTCCCCAGGTATTCCGCCCTGTAATCCTTAGTCTAGCACATGATAACCCTCTGGCTGGACATTTAGGAGTTAATAAAACTACAGTCGCAATTTGCACAATTTCTTTTGGCCTGGTCTCAAACATGATGTGAGACGGTACTGTCAGTCATGTCTTTCATGTCAGGTGCTGGGAAGCCGGCTCAGACACCGCCTCCTTTTCCATTGTGTCCGATTCCAGCAGTGGATTCTCCCTTTGATCATGTTCTGATTGACTGTGTGGGCCCTTTTCCCCGCACTAAGGCTGGCCACCGGTTTCTTTTGACAGTGATGTGCACCTCTACCCGGTTTCCAGAGGCAATACCATTGCGCAAAATAACAGCTCAATCTGTTTTACAAGCCTTGCTGAAATTCTTTTTGGTGTTTGGCTTGCCCAAGACTGTTCAGAGTGACCAGGGTACAAACTTTATGTCTCGTGTGTTTGAGCAAGTCATGA
>JBAMIG010000031.1:8604-22702 GCA_037177335.1 Kiunga ballochi | reverse complement strand
ACCTCACCACACACACTCACACACCTCACCACACCCACCTCACCACACACACTCACACACCTCACCACACCCACCTCTCCACACACACTCTCACACCTCACCACACCCACCTCACCACACACAGCATGTTATATAATCTGGGGTTTAGGATCTTAGGATAAAACTACTTCAGTGGTATTTGTTGGTGTTTTGAGTGCGCTGCCTGTTTTATAAAATGCACAGTAAATGTGATCCGTGCAGCTTTAGCGCTCCGTAATCCAGTTTACTTTGCTATAAACTTCACAATTTTGGGTTCTTAACTGTTCAGCTTAAAGAGTCAGAGTTTACATGGCAATCTTTGTTGTGATAATGAGCCAAAAGAAGGATTTTCACTGCAGCAAATTTTCATAAATATATTTATATGTCAGTTAGTATCATTTTAGGAACAAAGATGTTCTTACATAACTATGTGAACCCTTTGATCAAATAAAGTATGCTATGTTTGCCTGATGGGCCAAATCTACAGCTTAGGTTATTTAAAGTTTTGCTGAAGAGTAATCTGTACACTGATCTGGATTTTTGCATTGATATGAGAGAAAAAGAGACTGGACCCACACCTGTTCAGTGCAAAGGTGTAGATTTAAACACATGAACTAATTCTTCCTAATTTCTCTGTAAACTTCAGGACAAATGAGGCTATTCTGCTGGCACTTTATGAGGCTGTGCATCTCAACAGAAACTTCATCACTGTGTTAGCACAGGTAGGAGGAATGGCTGTGCATCTTATAACGGACGATTTAGGAGGTTACAGGGCATTTATTTCTTATATCACAATGTTAATAATACTCTGTGTTATGATCATTAAGTTGGACATTTTGGGTTTAACAGAAGCCTAATCTTTTATTTTTCAGATTTTGTTCAGTGTTTTATTATGTGTCACCTCTTCGCCTTATCAGTGCGCTTTTTCTTGCATGATACTTCATTCAAAATGCATAACTATCATTTCAGAAGTGGTAAATGGTAAATGGACTCATACTTATATAGCCCCTTTCCAGTCTTAGCGACCACTCAAAGCGCTTTACACTATGTAGCTACTTCCACCCATCCACGCACACATTCACACCCCGATAGGCACATCGGGGGACTGGTTGGGGTTCAGTGTCTTGCCCAAAGACACTTCAGCATGTAGTCAGGGAAAGCCTGGACTCGAACACCTAAGACAACTGTTCTTCCACCAAAACGACACCTGCCCTTAAGTAATATTGCTAAACATTTTTTTGCAATAAAAGATCTTTTCTTTTTAAAAACAGCTTAAATCTGAAACGGCTGCCTTTTATCTCTGATTTACTTTGGTTTTCCAGGTCTGGAGGAGCAGTCTCTGTTCAGGCTTTATGCATGACACAGGATCATTGACCGTAGGATCAATATTCAGAATAATCTCTCACCAACCCTCTGCTCTTCACGACATGCAATTCCTGACAATTAGAACCATAAATGAACAACAAAGAATATTGTAGGGATGATTCTGCATTGATTGTAAAAACATGGTTATAATAATGTAACGTGTATATATTCTGCCACCTCTTCTGTTTGTGTGGCATGATGCTGCAACAGCTCAGCAGAGAGGATCAGACTCCTTAACTGCATGAAATCGCGCCCCTCAATGGCTGGCAAGCAATTTTTAAACACATGTTAAATGTAGTCATGAGTTTTTTTTTAATTTTCTGGCACAATACGGCGGCGTTAGATCATTAAATTGAAAATAACACAAGGCCCACTGTAAATTCCAGGCTACAGAGCACACCTGCATTCAAGCTGCAGACACAACATTTAGAAGGAAAATTACTTTTGTGCGTGTTTTGGCTGTACCGGTTCATTAGCCGCGGGTGTCCAGGATGTGACATTGTCACCTGAAAGAGTCAGTAAAAATGTTTTTCATTAAAGTATGATTCCCTTTGGATTTGTGCTGATATGAGATTACCTCGCGTTTACGTCAGCAGTAAATTCACAGAGTTAAAATAACTGGAAAGACACTTTAAAGCGCTCGGAAGTGAACAGATTTCTGTTTTTTGTTAGTGTAGGACTTTAAATTTATTTTTAAATACAAAGATCAAAAACAAGTAATAATGTAATATTCTTTTTATACAGCGAACTAATGAGATGCTTTATATGTACGACGGTCTCTGGAGACTATTAGGTGTTTTCATTCAGAGTTTTCATATTTGTGAAACAGTCTTAACATTTAGAAAGCTTACTGTTATGGACTACTTTATGTATTTTAGTGTCTAGTTCCCGACTGGGGGAACATGGAGCGGTAGATTGACAGTCACTGCATATGTTGTCAGTTTTGTGGTGAAGAAGGAGCTGAGATTCATCGATGGTTATGAGCTTTGAGGCAAGACAAAAGGACAAAATCCCAGATATAAGTAGCTAAAATGATTTTCCTCTGCATGCTGGCTGCCGGCTTTTTGGAGCATTTTAGCTCAGCTTTTATGACTGCAAAATGTTGTAATGTGTGCGTGTCGGGGCGCCTTCGGGGAGCTCAAAGCGCATCCACAAGGTATTGGGTGCGTCCCATGTGCACGCCCGGATAGTGCATTTAAGGGATGTTTTGATCAGCGTGCCCTCTTTACTAATGGAAGCTGTACCGTAAATTACCATAACATTTAACCAGGAGCATGTGCAATGGTAGCTGGCCCATTGTTATGGTCATTTCTATAAGTGTGGTATTTAAAGCTGCTGTCAGTAACAATAGGGGATTATTGCCCCCCACACCCAGGGGGAAAGTAAAACAATAGTATAAGCAGTGTCGCCATGCAAGCCGCAGTGTTTGAAGTGAAAAAAGTAGCAGCCTAGAGGACAGAATTTACGGTAATTGTTTAGCACAGCAATAAGATACATTTCTGATATAATTATAAATAAATAAGAAATTCCTAATTGTCTGAATGCTCAAAGTAAAGAAGACAGAAGCAATCTGCAGTGATAAAGACAATAGAGGATGAAACATATACTGATCTACTGTTGAATCTAATCATTGACTTAAAATTGTGAAACCACAAAGACAGTGAAGTATCGCTGAAACTAAGTTTTTAATACGGTTTCCAGCCATTGCAGCAGATGTCTTTTCCAACCAGTGAATTTAAAAGTTTCTATTTAACTCCTATATTTGCTGTTTGGTCCTTAAGTAACTCGGTGTTGCTTGTTAACATCAGTGACTTTTAATGTGTTTCTGTTCTTTTAACAGAGTCACCCAGAAATGAATATGACAGCCACACCGACGACTGCAACTCCAACCACACCAACAACGCCACTCGGAACAACACCTCCTTCCCTTGACAGTAAGCCATACGCTGTTGTTTTACGGAGCTGTAGAAAACAAATTGGTTTTATCTGGAATTGATACCTCTGCCAAAGAAATTATGACTTTTTAGGCATTTATCTGTTGTTCTATTTGTTTGTCTGTGTGTTGGCAACCTCAAGCAAAACCTGCGGGATAGATTTTTATTCATTTACTTTTTTGGGAGAATGTTGGTCTAATTAAGACTCTTACATTTTCTATATATATGCATATAACTCCACAATAAATCATCTGGATGCTTGGACATAAATGATAGGTGAACTTCCCTCCGGATTATATGAGCTATCAAAGATACGTCGGGCTCTCAGCTAAAAGGATTGATAATGTGATCCATAACAGAAAAAGGAGGATCTTTGTCATTTTTATTATTACAAGAGAACAAATTACACACCACAATAAAGCAAAACCTTTTATTTATTGTATGTCAGAATCTCATAGTGGATCCTTTGCGTATCAGGGCTAATAGTGTTTCCATAATAAATGATATTGTGATCAAAACATATGGTAGAAATCACTGCATGGGTTGCCATGTGCTGCTGGCTGAAGGTCTGTGCTCTCACAGAGCTAACCCTAACTCATTATTTCAGAGAACCTCAGTTTCCACATTTAAAGATAGTTGTGCCCAGTACACCATTTCTTTTTGTTTATAGAAATTATTTATATATATATTATTTATAATATATTTTGTGTCTTTTAAGCTTCCATAAAAACACCACTGAGTTGTTTTTATCCATAATCACATTTTTGTGGTGGCTTATTTATAAAGAAGTTACTAGATAAATAGATAAATAGATAAAAAAAACTAGAAAAAGCAAGCAGCACCATAATGTTACTGGAAATTTCAAAGAGATCTAGAATCCAGGATTTTTTCCTGATCTCCACCAAAAGTTAACAATTTGTTCACAGTGACGCTCCCAACATATCCTGACGATTTCATCCAAATCCATCCATAACTTTTTGAGTAAACAAACAAACAAACAAACAAATTTGTGTGTGTGTGCACAGTATACATAGTATCAGTCAAAGGTTTAGGAACACTTTCCCATTGGATTTAATGTCAAAGTAAATTTTTATTTTATTTATCATGTTAGTTTTTCCTTAATTCATATGAGGGAAATATTAAAAAAAATCATATTATAAACCAATATAACTGAAGTGAAATTGGCCATGTGGGACATTTTATCACATCACACATTTAAGGAGACCTAAATTTATCTAAAATAATGAACAACTTGTATTTCTCACAGCCCCGTCCCTCCTGTCCTCCACCGACTCTTTTTCCTGCTTCTCTGTCTTCTTCTATCTGCTCTCCCCGTTTCAGAGATAGTTATTAACATTATCTACACCTTCCTTAGTTTCTGAGGTAATTTTAGATAAAAACATTTTGAAACATTTATCATCAACTCCACCGATGGAAAAATTTTATTTCAGATATATCCACATCTACTATTGTGAGACTGTAATCATCTTATTTTTATTCATGTTAAATGGATCCTTTAGATGCTTCTGGAATAATGAAATATCTGTAGACACTGAAAGGAATAAGACCAGCCCCAGTGGGAAAGAAGTAATTCCTACTTATTCTAAAAGTGACATTTTATGTTGCATAAATGTCAGCAAAGTGTGATGCAGCCTCTGTGGAATCTGGCCCAGCTTCTCAATCAGCCACTCATTGCCTCCATCCCACTGCCTGCCAGTCTGTAATGGTGTCAATAGAGCTGAGCGACTGAAGGAGCAGGCAGTTCAGGTAAATAGCATCTATATAAAGCAACTTGGCGAGACAGAAAAACAGTTTGCAACACCAGCGCATATCATCATCATTGCAACTGTGTTGAAAACGTGCTAATTTGGCAGCTTTCTGAAACTAGCTGGCATGCAGCGACGGTGGGGTTTGGGCTGCAGAAGATGTCCTTTATGAAACAGCAAGGTATGCATGCCTCACTTTAACATTAAAAAGAAAAGCCAGAAGTTCTGCACACTCAAATTAAACTAAGTCACCGGGCAGGAGCGTCTTCATCTCATTGGTTCACTTCCTTTTGTTTATATATACTGACATGATATAAATTATATCATTTATATATATATATATATATATATATATAAAAGGCATTTTTACAGTATTTGTTTCTTTGCTTCCATTTAATTTTAACCTCTTTGATAACCCTGACTCACTTCCTCTTCAAGCTGTCACATTTTCACAGTCACACCCATTAAACCACCAGTTTTCAGATAAAAATATGTCTTTATTATAAAGGTGACTTTATTGCTCGAGTATCAGAAATAGCCCCTAAATAATAGGTTATTTAAAAAATTCTAAGTATGCAGTAAAGTCTCTTTTAAATGAGTACATGTGTGTTTATTCAGGTGTTTTATTTTTTAAAGGTGGGAATTATTGCTAGCATGTTTTAAAACAGTCCACTTAACATGCACACCAAGCTGTAACTGTTAAAAGATGTATGTTTCCATCTCTGGCTCGGCTCCAATGCCTCAAATCCAATGACTTTTCTGTATAAAATATTTACTTCCAGCTTCAAATATAGATCCCATCCTGTTTTTAGCAATGAAAAGGTTGCTCACACATGCATGTCATCACTTCTTAAATCTACAGTCCTATTCACAGTGAAGCCCCACGTGCTAATATGTAGCTCCACAGTGCAGCCATCTGAGGACAACAGGAAGTAATGGGTTAGTTAGGAGTAGGGAGATGTCTGGACTCATCATTTATCCATGAAACAAGCTGTAGGTTAGAAATTATAGAGGTTTATAATGGTTGAACATCTTTATTTAGACATGTTGAGATACATTAAGTGCAGTAATTGAACAAAGGTGTTTTTGTCCCTCCTTCCCAAACATGGACTGCTTTTGTTGTGCTCGCTCTTTAATGCAGCAGTTTGATTCTTTCAGTTCTACTCTCTGTGACTGTTTGGTCAATAATGATAATAAAACAATTCCACACACATTATTTGACTATTTTAACCTATTTTTATCGTTTTATTTGAAATGTAATTGTAAAATCTTTACTTTGTAGTGATGAACAACCCAGAACTGCCGTTGGATCCTAACCTGCAGACCAGCAATCTTCTCATTACCTTCCTGAAGTATGCCTCCATTGTAATGCAGGATACTAAAGGTAATCAGAGTACTTTGTTTTCTTTTTCTTTGCTTCTTTTCACAGCACACATGTTGGTTTAAATTGTTTACTCTGAATGTTCACTTTGTTTGGGTTTTGTTATTCCTGAAATGAACTTGGATTTAGATCAAAGAAGTAAATTACCAATATTCCTTTCTCTGTGCATATTAGGCAGACCAAATACAGATAACACTACAAAATAATGTTTATTGTAGGTTCAGCGTCTGGCATTGTAGGTCAAACACTACCGGACTATAAGTTTGTGGGATGAAAAGCAGGTGTGGATGGGTGAAATGTCACAGTTAATTATATAGATTAACTCTGGCCAATTAGGGTCTAATGCACCTCTATGTTTAGCTTTTGTATAGCAGTAAACTGGCTTATTTATTGGTTATTTTGTCTGGTGTTTCTCCTTCAACATGGATAAGAACCGGTTGTTTAGAAAGTCGTGCAGCATTAATGTAAAATCTGTCCAGAAGAATATTGCAGGTCCTGATATTTCTCCAAGCAGGAATCTTTGGACAGCTGATCTGTCACAAAAGGAAGAAGCTGGAAACCTGCAGGATATTTCTTCCTGTTAATGTGTTTCTTTTTCTCAACAAAGCTTAAGGTTATCAGCAGAGTCTGCAAAAGGTTTTTATGTGCACATATGTGCAAACGTGTGTGTGAAGTCATGCAAATGCAGTTTTTCCACATGATGTAGAAGTGTCTAAAGAGCCAACAGGATAATTAAAAGAAAGGGATAAATATCATGTAATGTTACATTCAGAGACATATTTAAATAAAAAAATCTAATATGCAGTTAATCATAAGTTTACTCAAGATATTATGGGATGCCTTTCTGTATCCAGAGTTTTAATAAAAATATGAAAAATATTAAAAATCCTCTCGTTCAGTTGCCTAAATGGTGTTTTAATTGTATCATGTCAAAGTTATATAAAAGAAGGTAGCATAGTGAATATATTAAAATATATTCAGCTATAATCTATAACATTATTAGCATAAAGATTCTGAGATATGACAGCTATATTTCCACTTATACCTGGATAACAATGCATCACACTGCAGTGCGAAACTGCATCAACAACCATATCATAATGTTGATGGCTGTTCCAGATAGATAAGTTTTTAACTGGTCTTCTATTGTGTAAAAACACCATAGAAGTAAAATGTATTATTATTATTATTATTATTAACATCCACCATAGTGAAGCATTACTGGGTATAACTCGTGACTACCGGTAAAATGGAGCGATTGCCCTCTGAAGAAGCTGTGATAGTGAACAAATGTTTATGTGCCTTCCATCTACACTTTCAGCACAATCAGGAAAATTCCCACTTTGCTTTAAAATTCCCTCTGCAAGGCAAGGGAGGAGGTCCAGTTGCAGTGGCTTCCATAAAGCCACACTTTTCTGAAACATCGTGTATTACTGCACTCAGTAAAAACCTCCAACAGTGACCTATGCTGAAACTGAAGGAGCAGGTGCTCCAGGAAAGGGTTAATGGCTGTAATTTACATTAGAAGAGAAGTGGCTCTTTACCTTAGAGAAATACATTATTCATCAATTAATCTGTTAGGATATTTATGTTTACAGATGAGCACCGACTCAACAGTGCCCGACTGTGCCTGATCATCCTCACCTGCATAGCCGAGGTGTGGCTTTCTGCACTATTGCAATTCACATCCAACCAAAATCTTCATCAGTCTGAATGCATTTATTTTGGTATTTTCCTTTCTGTGATAGGACCAATATGCTGATGCCTTTCTGCATGATGACAATATGAACTTTAAAGTCAGCCTCCACAGAATGGTGAGTTATTAACTGTGAGCATGTAGATCAGTAACCTGTATCAGTTACTAATATTTATGCGTGTCGGAATCAATGTGGGTGTCTGAGCAAGCATGCACGTCATGCTGGGTGTGACCATCTTTTCCTTGCTACATAAAACTTTCTGCTTCTGCTTTTACACATTAACTGCTCATTAGTTTTTCCTTAGCTTGTAATGCTATTAGAAGTCAGTGCTTTCAGCTGTCTCTTTTCTCTGGGCTATAATTAGAGTTTACATTGTTCCAAGTTTGAACGATTCTTGTTCTGATTACGGTTCTGATTCTTTCTCATTTCAACTCTGTTCCTAACAATCCTGATTCCTTTAGGAGGCAGGGTCAAAGAAGTTAGAGAAAAATCCTTATTTTATCATTCTGCAAAATGCCTTTATTTAAATGTTTTAACAAACACAGGAATACATATATTTATATTTATATAAACTATAAGGGTATATGTTAGCTGCATTTATTTTATTATTTCAGGCTGATATTTACAGTGAAATAGAGGAGACATGCTAATCTTTCCTCCTTCAAAGAACCACGTTATAAAGAAAATAAAGCATGTCAATAAAAAAGGGTTCTGTCAGAAATGGAGTGGGAAGTATCACATGTATGTAATCTGATTTCTACATCCAGTCACATACAGCGACTCCACTGCCACACATAAAACAATCCTATGTTATGAATTAGATCAAAATTTGTTCTGAACAGAAAAAATCATAATTTAGAGAGAAAAATGTGTCTTTGTGCTGCCATGGCAACAGATAAGCACCAAACTGAAATAATAATTCTGTGATGTTTGATCCGTCGTAAACCCGCCTGATGTAACATTTTACCAATGTCACTATTTATAATCGAATGAAGCCACAGACTGCCTTTGCACACCATCCATGGCTACTAAACTTTCAGTGGATTCTTCTTCTTCGTTGGTGTTCAGCAGCGTCAGAAGAGCTTTCTCCTCCGGTTGGCCTGCTGGGCATTAAAATTAGGAATGAAATATAAAAATGTTGGTAATTCTGGGAGAATGGGAACGTTAGTCACGATTCTAATGGATGCTCGGTGTCAAGCCTTACTCAGGAAGCCAGTGGACAAAG
Organism: Kiunga ballochi; assembly: GCA_037177335.1. NCBI lineage: Eukaryota > Metazoa > Chordata > Actinopteri > Atheriniformes > Pseudomugilidae > Kiunga > Kiunga ballochi. Next base: position 13,316 of record JBAMIG010000031.1, on the reverse strand, counting down.
AGACACGTTCCTCTCATCTGTTAATAATTTAAACTGATGTCAGCTTGGAGATTGTTTGCAGGCTTATAGATGTATACATGGCAGCACATATGCGTATTTTAAACTCTGACTTTCTCTTCCTTTCAGCCGATGAGACACAGAAAAAAGCCTGTCGACAAAAACATACCTTCGCGTCCTCTGGTCTGTGCTGTTCTAGGTATGGAAAACACAACCAGCCGTTTCCTCTTGAAACTTTGTTGTTAAAACTTTGCATTGGTCTTATCAGTATCAGAGTATTTATGCATTTAGTAACAGAGAAAATTTAATTTATTTTATATTTCATGTTACAGAATTTTGCACGTTTAACAATTTTCTGTCTTTCTAAATCTCCTTTACCTCCTTTTGTGTAGACCTGATGGTGGAGTTTATCGTTACTCACATGATGAAGGATTTTCCCATGGATTTATACCTGTAGGCACATATAATATTACATATATGTATATAATATTACATATTATATGTAGTTCTTCACTACTTAGCTTCGTCAATCTAAATGATCTGTATTTGTTTCCTGTGCAGGCGTTGTGTGCAGATCATCCACAAACTCCTCTGTTACCAGAAGAAATGCAGAGTCAGATTACACTACACCTGGAGAGAGCTTTGGTCAGGTAGAAACATTTCATTTACTCTGACCTGTTGGTGGCATTAGGCTCACTGACTGCAGCTACACGGGGATGTTACAGAGCTCCATTTAGTGAACAGATACTGCAACGACATCATTCTGCACCACTTCAACACCTAACAGCACTGTTTTATGGGAAGTTAAGAATAAATTGGTTTAATCAGCAAACAACAACCGATAATGGATATTTTGAAAAGCACTAATATCGACCAATTTTATCTGCTGGCCAGTATAAGAGTCGGACCTTAGTACAAAGACAGACTCACCTCTTTATCAGGCCTGAGCCTGGACTAAGAATGGCTATAAGTACAATCTTATAGGTTTTTAAAACAGATTACGGTATTCCGTTGTCTTTATCTCGTGTACCGTTATTCACTAGTGCAAGAAAAAGGTTTTAAATTTAGCTAATAATCCAGGGAGCAGAACACGTTTCAAATGAAAGGTTGTGAGAACAAAACACCAATCATCTGGCCAAGCAAACCAAAGTGTGTTATCTAGAGAAAATGAGGTCAGCTGGATGCCTCCTAGCAGAGCCTGACTAATTTTCCTACTCAGACATGTATCACAATATCACCCATTATCCCTAAGCATACAGAGGTGCTGATTGAAAGCGTAGAAAAGTCTGGATGGTAATATTATCCGATCTCGCCATGTCTCTGAGGTCCAGCCTAAACCTGCTTAACAAGTTACAAAATGTTTCCCATTTTTTTATGCAAAGGCTGAAACACTAATAAGGCAATATTTTTAGAAAACGTAACATTTTCCACATGGTAACTGGAAGATCACCAGGATCCAACATCACTCTGAAAGAAAGAAGGATTTTATTTTGCCAGAGGTTGTTTGTTTGTATGTAAATTATATTTACCAAGATCTTTCTGCTCTTCTGTGCATCATAATTTCAGTACAAAAAAAACACTTTTTCAATACAAACCTCTTTCAATTTGAAGTACTAAATGGATATTTGATGGGGATCGGATGAGTCTCAAGAAGAAAGCATTTATCCTTACTTTGTGGCCTTTTATCAGCTACGTCAAACCACAATACTTTGATTTCAGCTTGTAATGCCCTCATTACACAGTATCTAACTAAATAAGATCCCCCTAAATTTTGACTATGTTGCACTCATGAATTACACAAACTTGTGATATTGACCTACAATAAAATAAACTTAATGTGGAAAAAATCACAGAGTAAAAGCAGTAGCTCAGTGTGTCGTTCTGCCCCCTCATGCAGGTTGGTTAAATATGGTTAGGTCACGGGTTTTGTTTTCCTCAATAAAAGCCAACAAATAGGCCTAATGCTTTGTTAAAAAACTCCTGCCACATTTTTTCATTATGTACCCTAAAAAAAAGGTGCAAACAGACTAAGAGTGCTGCTAAATGTCCTCCTGGCAGAGGATAATCAGCTCCATACTGCTTTTAACACAATCACTGTGTCCCTGTTTGCAGCTCTCATCAACCTGCTGAAGTTCCTGCTGTCAAATGAAACCACACTGCTGGCCAAGCACAACATCTTTCACCTGGCCTTACTGGTAAGGAGTGCAGAAATTCACAGAGGCAGGATCCTAAAAGCACATTTAAAGATCATTTTATGTGGATGAACTCGTAATAACCAGGAATAAAATGAATGGTGGTGTTCATCTATTGATATGTTTTTACCAAAATGTTAATGTATTCAAATACAAAGAGGCTGCACAAACATTTTCATTAAGCTCTGCTCAAGATTTAGTTTATGTTGTATGTATGCATTATAACATACCCATAACCTTATTGTGTTGTGCATCTTCTCCTTTCAGGTTGTGAATCTGTTCAACATGTTCATAACTTATGGTGACACATTCCTGCCCACCTCCAACAGCTACGATGAGTTGTATTATGAAATTGTACGAATGCACCAGGTTTTCGACAACCTCTACTGTATGGGTATGTTTGTGAACACTCAGTAACTGTGGAAAAGACTAGATAAAACTAAAAGCCTGTATGAAGGAGGAAGAAATTCATGCTTTGTGTTTTGGCTTAGATTTAGTTGTTGTAGTAATTATTGCAGTAATTATCACTGAGAAAAGCAACATTTGGGACTAAGAAGAAATGCAGTTTAAAGGCTTATCTTGATGAATGAATTTGCAAGAGATTTGATGTCCTCAGCCTTTACAAATATACTGTAGCATGACTACACCTGTATGGATGGAAAGCCTCTGTAGCTGAACATAAAGGCAGTTTGCACCAGACTGCTCGTGTTTCAGGCTTTTTGTTTCAGTCACAAAAAGCATAAAATCCCTTGATAGGGTACATTTACATCAGACAAGTAACAACATTTCCATTTACTTTTACATCATTAAGTCAGTCATTTAGGCTGTTTATTAAACACAGATGCAGCAAACATATTGATGATCAATAGATACTTTGAGTTTTCACTAATGTTGCTTTTTTCTATTTTATTTTCTTCCCTAAGTTTTGAGAGTATCTACAAACACAGGCCAGTGGAAGGAGGCAGCCAGCAAAGTCACACATGCCCTTGTCAATATTAGGTAATAACACAACCTAACATCCATCCATCCATATACATAAATGAATCCATCCATACATCTATCATTCATCCTTCTTTCATGTGTAACTTAGACACAGGTTTAACCCTTCAAACCCTATACCTGATTCTCTTCTAAAATAAAAATGAACATGTCTCTGCAACCACAATGTGTTTTTGCAGTCAGCACTCACTATTACCTGAACAGATAGCTCCACGTTAGCTTTGGGATGCACTAAAAAGTGCACTTTTCTGGTAGACTTCAGTGTTTCTTGTGTAGTTAGGATTCGGGGCTGGTGGTACACACTCTGAAAGCCATCACAGGCCACTTTGTCCACTTTGTATGAAGATGAATTGAACAATAATAAACAAAGTGGACATTAATATCAGAATCAGAATTGTGTTTTATTTCCATGGAAATGAAAAGGTTTAACTTAGTGAATTGCTGCATACATAAAACCCCAAAAGATGTCAAATAACATGTAATAAGAAGCAAGCATGGAGTAAAATAAAGTAAAAAAATAAGATAAAATAAGGTAGAAAACATAAAAAATTTAATCCAAAGTAAAATAAGGCTTAAACTTGTACTTAAATATGTACATCAGTAATTTTATACAGTTACCAGTAATATGTTGAATTATTCGACCACAGATGACCCCATCAAGATTTCTGCATTTGTTTGAATAATGTTAAAATGTTCATGTTTTTTTAAAATAAACTCGAAACAATCACATATATCCAATGCTTAAGTGTGTTTTTTTTCTTTAGGGCCATTATCAACCATTTTAACCCCAAGATTGAGTCATATGCTGCGGTGAACCACATCTCCCAGCTGTCAGAAGAACAGGTAAACATAACATGCCTCACCTTTTTGGCCTCTGACTTGAAAAGTTTTATGTAAATAAACATTTAAACCATCAATGTGGGTGGAACCGCTCTGCTTTAATATTGAATAAATACAAAATAAGAATAAGAAACCTGTTTTTAATGTGAGCCAAAAGACAAAAATCCTGGTCAAGATTAACTCCAAGGTTCCTCTGTGTGGCACCTGATGCCACATTAATACCATCCAGGTTATTTACAAAGCTAGATTATTTTCTTTTTAGATTTTTCAGGTCTAAAGACAACAACTTCAGTCTGTCTATGTTTTAAAGGATAAAATTCAGTCATCCAGATTTTTGTGTCTTAATCTTTGTAATTTAATGGACCGATTTGGTTTCATCAGGCTTCATGGATTAATCTGAGTATCATCCAAAAAGCAGTGAAAGTTTACACGTTGTTGTCTGATGATATTACTTAGCGGAAGCATGTTAACGTGTATTGATGTGTATTAAATCGGTCCAAGTACAGAACCCTGAGGAACTTCATGACTTACTCTGGTGTGTGAGGAAGACTTGTCATTTACAGTAACAAACTGAGATCTATCAGATAAAAATGACTCAAAGCAGCTCAGTGCGGTCCCTTTAACACCAATAACATGTTCCAGTCTCTGTAGCAGAATGTTGTGATCAATGGTGTCAAATGCAGC
>JBAMIG010000026.1:14015008-14027065 GCA_037177335.1 Kiunga ballochi | reverse complement strand
AGGACTTTGACCAGAGCTGTTTCAGTGCTGTGATGAGGTCGGAAGCCAGACTGGAATTTATCAAGGTTTCCACTTTCCTGTAAAAAAGGTTTAATTAAGTTCACCTGATTGGCTTGTAGTGCAATTATAGATGCAGGCTCAAGCCAACATTTTAAAACTGTAATCTGAAACTTAATGTGAATATACCATGCATGTTGCATTTATTTCTATTCTGTTTTTACATGTAGCCATGTTTTCATTTATTATCCTCCTTGCATATGTGGCAGATGCTATAAGCCATACAAACGGTGATTACAAAACACAGAGTGTGCGTTTTCCACCATAAGTCTTATTACACTCATTAGTCTGTATCTTCAGGTTTAGGTCATGAGTTGAAGGAGAATTTGTAGGCAATAAAGTTTTTCAGTTTTTCCCCTAAAGGACTACAATAAATCAAATTGAACTGAGGTCATGGTGTGGGATGCCTTTATCATTAATGTAAAGGTTGAATGTTACTGATTCTAATGTAACAAGTTTGTTGCTTCAAAGCTAGAATTTTCTGCTGCTGCTGTTAAATCTGTTCACCACTAAATGTTCTCCAGATGTTACTCCACTGGAGGATAAAGATTTTACTTTGAAAAAACTAAAAATGTGTCAGATACCTCCTGCTTTCTGGTTCAGGTTCCTGGATTTATATATTTCTGCCTGAAAGGCCCTAAATTAATTGGCTATTTTATTATTTTTAAAATGTAGACTCAAATGTCTTTGGCAAAAGTTGACCTGCTGCACAGCACAAAACATGAACACAACAAAATCAACAGATAAAGTGGCAGGAAAACAGGTAAACAGCAGTTTATACGCAGAAAAACAGAGTTTAACAAAAGTTGACTTGTTTTAAGTGACTAAACTGGAAAATATTCTGTCTCACCTCTGGGACTACTTGTTCTCTGGTTGTCCTCACGTTGCGACCTGATGTAATCACATCAGGTAAGTATGAGCGGAACGAAGACAGGCCCCGCCCCCTGTGAGCAGGCTTTAATTAGCAGCGGACAGGTGGGACGTGGAAAGTTTGCTGAAGATGCTGCAGATGAATGAGACGGACTTCCAGCTGTCTGAATACAGCTTCGAGCGGCGCTTCGATGAGCGCGGAGCGATACGGTGGATGCAGGAACACTGGTGAGCCTTTTTCTGCCAGATTCCCATTAATGGGAGGAAAGTGATGTCTTGATTTGATGATTTTTAGAGAAAACCCAAATTTGACTGAATTTATCATTACTGAGATTTTAGCTAAACAGATTAGCAAGGAGTTTGTTGGTAAAACCGGGAGTTTGTTTGTCACAACTAGGTGCTGTGGTTACTGACACACTTTAGATTGTTTTGCTAAAAGCTATTCGTGTTAAGTCCTTCCGTCACAGTGTGTCTACCTGTGACCTTAACCCAGGTAAACCATGAAGACCCAGAGGAAGCCATCAGTTTTAGTGAGGCACAGATTGCGCATTCTCTGTAGCTATAGTAGGCCTACCAGTAGGAGCAGGAGTTGCTTTAGGTCTGCAGGTGTGGTGCTGTGACATCACAGACACACCTGCAGTGTGTTGGTTTACCTTGGATCCGGTCGGTCCAGTTCCTCCCAGAAATGCATGATGGAATGTGGAGAAATATGTGACTAACTGGTTTACACTGAAACTGGGAATGAGTGACCTAGCCTTTTCTTTTTTTCCATTTGTTAGTTGGATTTAGGACTAAAAGTAGTAATAATGGTGATGGTTTTTTTTTTGTTTTTTTTTAATGGGTATTTAATATACGCGCACAGCTGTTAAAGACTGAGGTAGGCTAGTTGTGGGTTTAATTATTATCTGTGTACCTGTTTACACATCACCTAGGCCTTTCCATGATCGCTTGTTTGTGCATACAAGCCAGCACTCGTGCATGTATTCTTTGTCTTTCAGATAAACAGAAACCTGAAGAGATCTCCCTGAAAGGAGACGTTTACTCCTTCCATGTACTAATTGTCCTTCCTCCTACAGGAGCAAGGCGTTTGTGTTCAGTGCTCTGTACGCTGTGCTGGTGTTTGGAGGTCAGCGCTACATGAAATGTCGGCCCAAGCTGAACCTGCGGCTGCCGCTCGTCCTCTGGTCTCTAAGCCTCGCTTTGTTCAGGTAGTGCACATCTGTAAAACGCCTTCTCCTGCAGAAACATGTTGAAGTTCACCTTGAAAATGTGCAAACATGATCACATCATGTTTGCTTCTCGTTGCTTTTAGATAGTTAAACTGGCCAGATTGTATTTAATGGCATCTTAAATTAAAAGGAAAGCTGAATTATTTCGTAATGTCTGAAATCAGGTGGTTTCTACAGAGCTCCTGATTGCAAACACACCGTCTCCATGGTAACATGCTTTGTATTGTTTGCATCCATGCCTTTTCTGAGTGCTGACTCAACACAATGACATGACAGAGCTAAGAAGATGCCATCTCCATGGTAACCACCTGACTTCCACATGCTGGCTTGTGCTGAGGCGAGACGCCTGCAACGTCATGCAGGAAAAGTCTGCTTACCACCACACGCAGACCATGCCTGAAACGGTGGTCCTTTGTTCCTCCGGTAGCATCAGGTTCTTCTTAAAAAATTTTGTATGTTGCAGTATCATCGGTGCGGTTCGGACCGGTTCCTACATGTTCCACATCCTGAGCTCCAGCGGCTTCAGATGCTCAATCTGCGATCAAAGCTTCTACAATGGACCCGTCAGCAAGTTCTGGGCCTACGCCTTTGTCCTCAGCAAAGCTCCAGAACTAGGTTTGCTAAGCTTTTTTTTTTTTTTTTTTTTTTTTATAATATGGAAACATCCCTTCCCTTCATGTGGCTGTTAAAAAAAAAAAAAAAAAATTGGGGGATTCAGCCCGTTGAGCCGATCCTGTGAGACCTTGATGACGGGAAAAATATCGCCTTAGGTTGAACCTTCAATTCATTTTGCTATGACTTTAAAATGGTAAATCTTCTCTGAACTGACTGGAAGTATAAACTAATACCATTGTTAGCTTCCAGTTTTAAATGTTTTGTACATGTATATTTAAAGTTTGTAACTAGTGACTAAAACATGTTTGATCGAGGTGTATAAATAACTGAGGTAACGTGTGGATAAAGTCAGTTGACTATATGGTTGGATTTGAAGTCATGGCTTGGAAAGACTTTAAATTAAAAATGAATTAGAACTGTTCAAATGGTCAGATGGGTTTAATGGCAGACCAGAGCTTTGGGTGATGCAGGATTTACTGACTTGACCTTTTATGTATTTGTGGCAGGTGACACAGCGTTCGTCGTGCTCAGGAAGCAGAAGCTCCTCTTTCTTCACTGGTACCACCACATCACTGTGTTGCTCTACTCTTGGTATTCCTACAAAGACATGGTGGCCGGCGGCGGCTGGTTCATGACCATGAACTACACAGTGCACGCACTTATGTACAGCTACTACGCTGCACGTGCTGCCGGGCTACACGTGCCGCGCCTCTTCGCCATGCTCATTACCAGCGCTCAGATCACCCAGATGGTGATGGGAGTGACTGTTAGTGGGTTGGTGTACCACTGGATGCAGCAAGGGGACTGTCCCTCCAACCTTGACAACATCACCTGGGCCATACTTATGTACCTTAGCTACCTGCTGCTCTTCTCTAATTTCTTCTATAAGACGTACCTGTGCCACGACGGCAAGACTGGCAAGACCACAAAGACCCAGTAGCAATCAAGACCCAGCGAGAGGAACTGTTCCAAGCTGAGGCTTTGGTTGTCACATTTATGACAAAAACCTTCATTTGAAGACTAGATGGAGTGAGGCATCAGAAGGTAAACATCAAATCCTGAAATATGCAAGAATAATCTGTAGCTTCCCACCAAAACGACCAGGAGCCCAGTGCACACCATGTTTGTTGCGTTGTCAGCCTCTGAAACATCACCTTTTAGTTTTTAATCTGTATAATAAGCTCCTTTTTCCTTCATAATCTGAAAACGGCCCTGTTGTGTAACTGAATGACCTGATTTCTCTGTTTGCTCAGTAGCCAGACGATACCCAGATTCAAACAAAAAAGGCTTACTGTTAAGTTTTTCTGAAGATGCTAATGGGTGTTGCCAATTTCAGGCCTCTCACACTGGTTTCACTGGTTTCGCCTGCTGCCGAGGAAGCTGTAAATGTTCACTTGAGGTTTTCACACAGACTAAAGGGATGGGACAGAATTCCCTTAAATCTTAATCAAACTTCAGGGTTTGGAGGTTTTGTCCCTGATTTCGGGTCGTCTTCTGGAATCGGTTGTTGCTTCATCCAGTTGGGTCCTGGATGTGTGCGTCTGCAGGTTTGGGCTTTCCCTGCTGTGTTTTTGTTTTGAGATTTCACATTAACATCTAGAAGGAAATTCCCTCATTTTCGAGTAGCTTGGAGCTGGAAATGATTTAAAACATGCTTTTGACTTGGTTTATTTCCAACATTTTATTTGAGTCATTTTAAAAAATCTGGAACACTGATCAGAAAGGCTAATGGGTCACTTCTAGATGTTTCCATATGTGTGCACGATGAAGGAAATGATTTATCCTGATGCCTGCTTGAAAGTGTCCAACACGCATAATGTTTACACGCCAGGTTGCATTTGTCTGATTTTACATGTTTGGCCAAAATGTGTTTTTTGTATTCATGTATTTGAATTGTGTGACAGTGAAAAGTGCCTGAATTTAAGTGGTTTGAGTGATGAAGACTTTTGCTGGATGAACACTGACTGCTGCATTTAATTGTTCAATATTTATTTTAATTTAAATAAACGTTTTTGTTTTTTTTTTAATTCATACGTCTTTTTTTTTTTTTTCTAAATCTGATTTGTTTACTGATGCTATGAAATGGAAACTTATTGACTTTGCTGAACTAAAGAGTTTTGTGTTAATTTTATTTGGAAAATCATTTCATAGACATGAGCACAAAGTGTCTTTTCATAAATGCTAAAACATGTGGAATGAAGCATAATATCAAAGTCTTTCTGAGCTTAAAGTGTGATATTTTATATGAAGGAACTACAAAAACCATGCTTCTGTGCATTTTTTTTAAGAAACCTTAAAAGTGCAAGTAAAACGTGGGGAAAAAATGTACATTTTTACAAAATGGAAAAGCTAAAAGAGGACTCTAGAGCCTATTTCTATAATCTTCTGTAGTCTGAGGTTTTATGGCAGTCTGGTTCTGACTGGGGAAAAGAGGTGCAGAAGACATTCCTGTCAACCAGAGTTATATTCTAAAAGCGGATCATATAAGTGTCATTAGGGCATGACTAAATGAACCATGACATGTAAAACTGCTGCATTGTATAGGGAGAGATTTTGAGACTGAGGAAATGTGTGCATCATTGCTCATTTTAGGGATTCTTTTATTCTTCTCGTGCATTCTGAAATGCATGAGCACCTTTTTTTATTTTAACGAGGCACAACTGAATACCGATACTGGCAGATTTCTTTCTTTGACCGTGTGGAGACCTCCAGGACCTGTCTAGGATCTTGTTTCTTCTTGCCTCCTGTTCCAGCTTTGGGTCCACCAAGTACCACTCTTAATTTCTTGACGGTTGTGATCAAGGAGTTGGGCCGGTTGCTCTTTATCCCTTCTCCTATGATCACAAATTGTGACCGAAAGAACAAGCCCAAGTACAGGCAGCTGAAAAGGCTGGTGTCTCCCTTAGAGAGAGGGTGAGAAGCTCGGCCATCCAGGAGGGACTCCGAGTAGAGCTGCTGCTCCTTCACATCGAGAGGAGCCAGATGAGTTGGCTCGGGAATCTGGTTAGGATGCCTCCCTGATGAGGTGTTTCGGGCACACCTCTGTGGGAGGAGACCCAGGACATGCTGGACTGATTACATCTCGCAGCTGGCCTGGGAACGCCTTGGGGTCCCCTCAGGTGAGCTGAAGGAAATCTGGGCACCTTAGGCTAGTGCTCCTGTAACCCAACCTCAGATAAGTGGTAGAAAATGGATGGATATTGTCATTCCTGCTCTGATGTGGGACTGAAGTGGGCATGCCCGTTTCAGCAACCAGAAGTTCACCTGCTATCTAGCAATCAAGTAGCAAAAAACCAGCTTCCATGTTGGTTTCTCTGCTATTTGTCACTCCCACCCACAATTATCCAACCTGATGGATAAGGAAACCAGTGCTTGTGGAACCAGAGATTGTATGCTCAGAGAAAACTTTGGTGTCCTTGGTGTAACATTTCCCACACAGTCTTTACAAAAAGGCCCATGAAGCTGTCTGAAGAGAATGAGGTGTCACCATCTCTATCAGCCCTGAGAAATTCAAATTAAAAAGTAGGATATTCGCTCTTCTTTGCAGCAGGTATACCATACTAAAGAGCCCTATCCCAATATCTGTAATACAAAGAACTAATGAGATGAATAGTGTCCTCACTGCCAGTGACATGATTACATGGTTTGTGCTTCGCTATGGGAAACTGCATTGTGTAGAGAGATCATGATCACATATTGAAAGTGGAAAAAAACAGGATGAGCTGTGAAACGCCGCTGGTTAGAATACGAACAAACATAACAGGACTGTGTGAAAAATTATGGTGAAATATCGCAAAGAAACAAAACCGCTTCGTATATGTGTGGTCTGTCTGTGTTTTCCATTTTAGGGAGATCACCACCCCAACAAAGATGGTATGAAAATATGTGAACCAAATGGGTCAGAAAATAAAATATTACTGTTATCATATAAAAAATGTCTGTTGTTGCAACATTTAGGCTATTCTAATCATGTTCTCAGTTTACCAGACTTAATTAATAAACAAATGTACAATAGCAACAATAAAGATTTTTTTTGTTTTTTTTTTTAAAAAAAGTATAGGCTAAACAAAGAACACGAAGAATCACAAATAATAAAATATCCATATAAAGAGTTTTAATTTTGGAGGGTTTGGACTGCAACCGATTGATAAGATTGTATTTTAATCTATTTCGCTGTTCAATTGTAGATGTAGCCTATGAATATTATTATCCAGCACCCAACGAGTGCGCGCTCCCGCGTCAAGGGATACAACCTCTTTAACTACCTTAGCACGACACCTGTCGTCCAAAAAAGAAATTACTCCACTAACTTTTGAGAACTACACGAACTACACACACACACACACACACACACACACACACACACAAAAACCTACACAAACCACGTGACGGCGTGTCAGCGAGTCGGACGTCATATTCAAAGGCTCCGCTTCGCGGGGACAACAGGCGGTTAACAAGATGGCGGCGACCATGAAGAACGTGGAGGAGATACGGAGTCGCGTTATTTTGGGGGAGTTTGGTGTTAGGAATGTAAGTGTTTGTGTTAAGCACTCTTATTCCGCGTGGGCTGTGGGGGTTGCTGCAGTCCCATGACTGGTAAACTGGTAAAGCTGCTGTTTCAGTCCATCCGTACTAAGGCTAGTCCTGAAGCGATATCAGATGTTGCTGATGCAGATGTGATCTATAGACTGCGACAGATCTGCTCCGTGACAGTCATTCAGTCATTCCTGAGAATGAGCTGAACGTGGGATGTTCCAGGTTTAGGTGAGGTCGCTGGCTGTTTTGGTGCTTTTAGTATGCTGCAGCCTGACATCTGCAGGATGAAAACAGGTGAAAATACAGTTTGTGATCCCTGAAGGAGCTGTTTTATTTCCCTCATATGTAAGTGCCATCAGATAGATGCCCAACATTAGACCACTTTGGAGGACACTCTATTTAAGTCAGATCAAGAGATGCAAATCTAAAGCCAGGTTTGATTCAGACTGAAGTCCTCTGAAAGGCGTTCATCCACTGCCACATTATTTTTCTCACGTTGTGCTGAAATTGGTCTCTGTCTGTGTGAATGTAAAAATGGCTTTTGTATCTCTGTGATAAATCCTGGATCCGGACTGTGATTTGGTTCACCTCCAAAATGTTATGATGACATTTCACAACAAGCCTGATTTATTAACTGAAGATATAAGTATTGTGTGTACATTTTGTCATCACATTAGAGGTTTAGTAAAGCAACTATTCTGTTTTCTTACAGGTTCATACTACAGATTTTCCTGGGAATTACCCAGGTTATAATGACACGTGGAACATGCAGGAGTTTCAGAAGGTGAGCTGCTGATGTTCGTCTTGATCTTTAAACCAGAACTTTTAACATCCATCAGAACAAACCAGTGCGGGAGAATGACCATCCTGCCCGACTACCTGAAACAAATGACTATTTATACATTTTTTACTCTTATTTTTACTTCTAAAGAAATAAACCAGCTGTGTGTCACACAGTGGGTGGATATTTGACCCTTTACGTGAACTACGTTTTTCTAGCATTTCTATCCATCTAGGAGGTTCACAACCCTGCCACAACATTTAATATGTATTGAGAGACTCGATACACTTTACATGCTAATATATCAGAAATAATAATTCATCAAAATACAACCGGTGACCATGCCATGGTCTCGGGTAAAGTGTATTAAAGAAATACGTCCCTGTAAATCCATCATGTGGAAGTTCAACACATCACTGTTGGTGAATCAATAATTTGATAGTTATGTCTGGAGATAGTTGGTATACAGAGAAAGTGGTTTTAAGAGGTCAAATAATTTCTTACTTCACACAAACAAACAAAAAAAAAAAAGACTTCCAACTTGAAAACAGTCAAAAGTTACAGAAACAAAAAAAAAAAACTACATTTCTTCTTAATGCATCCCTACTTAATACATTCATGAAATACTATGCAAATATGGTCAAACAAAATAAGGATAAAACAAATGCAAGACTCAAGAAGTAAGCCGAACCTTTTTCCTGAAAATATTGAGATAATTAAACACTCCTTATCAGAATTTTGTTGAGATCGTTTCATAAATCAAATTATTTTGAAATGCATGGATTCTTGAGACATTAATTTCCAAAATTAACCTCAAAACAAAGTCACTTAACTGATCAACCATTAACAGGAGAGGAATTTTACTGTGCACTCCATAAAATGAAAAATAATAAAGCACCTGGTCCCGATGGATTCTCTGATGGTTTTATAAGCACTTTGATCTGATACCGAAATCTGAAACAAAAATTCCTTAATGACACGTGCAAAAAGCATATGACAGAGTCAATTGGTTCTTCCTTTGTGCAATCCTAAATGAATTTATAGAATGCTTTTTATTGGATTTGGGCACTCCACACTTTACTAACAGCCACAATTACAACTAATGGCCTCATTTCACAACAATTGACACTTCATAACGGCACTAGACAAAGATGTACACTAATCCCATCTCTTTGCAATTTTTTGGACCCAATTGCAGCAAGGGTTCATTAAAACGACAACATCAAGGAAATTGCATCAATAACTACAGAACATAAAATAATGCTCTATGCAGATGATGTGTTTATCTTCTTTCAGAAACTTCACACATCACTACATAAATGTCTTTGTTATTAAGTCTATCTTCTATCTTCAATCTCTCCAGTGTAAGTTCATCATTCTTCCAAAGCTCTGCACTAAATGCAGCCGTTATTAAAGAAGCTTTATTTAACGCTATCGGAGATCAGCACTTTCTTAAACATGAGAAAATATACATTTAACGCTCAATTTTTAAATGTCCCAGGATTTTTTATTCTCTACTAAATTCTGGGCACATTGTGCAAAAACAATTTTACTGGTGAGGAAATACATAAAGTGGGACTAATTACTTCAGATCAGTGCATTCATTGCACACAACATACCTCTAGTAGTTATGTGCATTTTTTTTGGCTTTGCACACTTGTCAGTTTTGGATAACGATTATAGATCACACGCATTAGCCTGTCATATCCCTTTATCCCCACAACTTCTCATTTTAGGAGACTGGTCATCTTTACCATTACACGATCACATCAAGGCTGCATTGTTCACAGCTACAGTGGTTTCCACAAAAAATATCCTCTTAAACTAGAAAGCAGGAATGGATTTTAATTCTTTTTTTTTCAGAAGCAATTTTTTTATTTCTATGGAAGAAATGCCTGTGAATAATGATAATAATAATTATAATACACACATATGATTGATCTACATGAATAAATAAAGTTAAAATTAAGTCCTGATATCCCAGCCCACAGTATTTTCACAGTATGGTAGGTTTGCTAGATGGCAAACATATGACACATGTACAAAACACACAATGACGGCTCCTTTTTTCTTCACGTAGTTATTTTTTGTCTTGTTCTGTCATCAAAGGACTTAAGTCTATTCATGTCTTGTTAATGTTGGCGCTGGATTTTGGTGCATTTATTAACTGCTGTATAATCATTTAATAGATTAAAGAAGTGTAATTAAAAAAAACGAGACTATATCCACAGTGATCCATAACACCTTTTTTTTTTTTTTTTTTAAATATCACATTTCAATACAAGGAAAAATCACTATCGCCACTATCTTGCTTACTGCTTTCTGTCAAACTGTCCCTAACGGCCAATCAGGATCTGCCAAGGATCAGCATGTGAGCAGAAAGTTGTGTGTCAGACAGATAAAAAATAATTATAATGGTTCTCTTGGTGTAATGAGAGGCAGCGGACCCAAACGCAGGCAGGAAGGCAGATTTTCATTAAACAGAGGAACTGACCCACAGGACAAACACCTCTATGGCATAATGGTTTTCTGTCTGTATGCTGACTGGTTTAAAGCCAAACATGATGAAGCTGTTGCTCTTCTGTTTGTCCCTGAACTGAGCCTCGTCTCATGCGTCATCACCAGGAGGCACAACACTGAGATTAGATCTGATACTGCAGATAAAAATGTTCTGACATGATTTGGCTCTTACAGAGTACCATTAGCTGCATCACTGAAAATAATAAAAAAAAGAACCATTAATGGCTTCATGCAGCATCCAGATAATATAGGTTACCATCCATCCATCCATTATCTACCGCTTTGTCCCTAACGGGGTCGCAGGGGGGGCTGGAGCCTATCCCAGCAGCCAAGGGGCGAGAGGCAGGGTACACCCAGATCGCCAGTCCATCGCATATCATCTTTTTTTTTTTTTAAATCTTCTTACCTGCCTGGAGAGCAGCATCCTCCATCATTCTGCTTGGTGGTCTTTTTGCCTATCTCAGCTTTTTAATAAAAGAGTTCAAATGAGAGAAATCTACATGTTTTTGATGCATCTGCTGATTTTTAGAATTTCCGGATTGATGTAGTGAATCTGGATGAGAACAGCATGGAGTTTGACATGGTGGGGATCGATGCTGCCATTGCCAACGCCTTCAGGAGGATCTTACTTGCAGAGGTAACTTTATTTTTCATCTAAATGTCTCACAATGATCTGTTGTCATTGCACACGCCTGTCCATTAATCCAGGGTTTTTCAACCGTGGTCCTCAGGGAACACCGCCCTGTGTGTTTTAGAGGTGCTGGAGTTGGAAGGAACTAAAACATGCAGGGCAGTTTTCCCTGAGGACAAGGGTTGGAAAAACAATGGATTAATCTGACAGGTAGATGACGTGTGCCTAGCTGTCTGACCCTCGTGTTTAACTTCAAACCCTGCAGAAGTCTGTAAGAGACTAGAAGACAGGAAGCCAGTGCATCATGGGACATCCCTCAGCAGCCTCGACCAAAAGCACCAAATTTCTCTAATTGGCAAGTTTAGATTCTGGTAACCAGGAGACATGATGAACTTAGATATGTATAGTGTAGGAAGTTAATGTTTCAGAGGCAGAAGCTCCAGAGAAACCGTGAAACACCATCAAGTTACTGTGTCACTTTATCTATTTTAGATGGCTGAAAATAAAGAGATGACAAAGGAAAAATCTTTAATACAATAGAACAAACATAAAATACATAGAATAGGTGCTGAGTCTACAGCCTGCCTGTGACAGAGTGGATCTTCTCATTTGCCGTGGCTGTGTCTGCTTGAGATGGTGATCACGTGACGTCCCTCAGCACATAGGCTGGCTAGCAGATAGTATGGCTGCAGGCTAACAGCTAGCAGATAATGTGGCTGCAGGCTAACAGCTAGCTGATAGTGTGGCTGCAGGCTAACAGCTAGCTGATAGTGTGGCTGCAGGCTAACAGCTAGCTGATAGTGTGGCTGCAGGCTAAC
>JBAMIG010000026.1:14003847-14014908 GCA_037177335.1 Kiunga ballochi | reverse complement strand
AGCTAGCAGTTTAAGAACACTGCCAATACAAGAGTGTCTTCATGGAGATACGTCCTGGATTACACCAGCAATTGTTGACATACACGATGAGTTCCCAACCTTTTTTTTTTTTCCCCTTGCTTTGGTGTCTCTGCTGGATCTCATGGCAGTGAATCCCAGTAGGTCCATTTTAGCATCCAGTACAAGGTGGTTTAGCCAGGTGGTTTAATCCAGAGGATTAAGCTGCTCTCACGGTAGTGCGGAGAGCTCGTTGATCTTGTTCAGCAGCGAGTTCACTTTCTTCATGATAATGCAGGAAATTGATGGATTGTGACATCTCAGATTCTCCACTAGCTGAGTCTTTAGCTTGGCCACGGCGTTGCAGCCCCTAAATCTCCTCCTCAGGTCTAATGGCATGTCATGTTATACCCCGGGTTGGCCTATTGTGTTAGCAAAGCTAACAAGAAGAGCAGAAAATGGAAAGAAGAGAGGTTAAAATGGGTATAAAGAGTGTAGAGGCAGCAGTTACCCACGCTGCAGACAGCAGGACAAAGAATTTAGGTGTCTTCAGAGGTGCAAAAGCACCACGTTTAGATGTTTGGTCATTTTTTGTGCAATAAAATCTTTGCGGTGTGGAAAAGCTGTTCGTGCTGGTCTGCAGGTTTCTGAGGAACTGGTCTTATGGGAGCAGTCCTAAAGTCCACATTAATCTCCACTGTGTTGAGCGATGTTTGACTCCAAGTTGTCATGACTGCACAAGACCTCCAGCTGATTGACTTGCTGTCAAAATGCAGACTTGTCACCATTCTGCGTGGATCAGATTGGAGCCATTTGCAAACTACAAAAGCTTTACAGGGGGGCTTGTGGAGTTGCAGCCACCACTGTAGAGGCAAAAGAGCAGAAGAGAGAGGAAGCACCATGCTGCAGATTGCCTCAGGTTAACAGACTTATCTTTTATTAATTTATTTCTTAATGTGTGCATTTTTAGTTATTTTATGTTCAGCACTTTGTTTTAACTGCTGTTAAAGTGGTTTTATAAATAAAGTTGGCTTGGTTTTCTTACTTCTTAGTAGAATTTGGGAGTTTTGGAAGTCTTTCATCAGACTGGACAGATTCTTCAGGTCGCTTTGAGCACAGCAGAAGAAAGGAAGGCTTGTCAAAAGTGCATGGTGCCATGCTGGCATCTTCTCAGGTTTCTGTGGTGTTCAGTGGTTTTGTTTTTGTGTGTTTTTTATTTTTCTACTTTCAGGTTCCAACTATGGCGATAGAGAAAGTGTTCATCTACAACAATACATCCATCGTCCAGGATGAAGTTCTGGCCCACAGATTAGGCCTCATCCCCATTAAAGCTGATCCTCGTCTGTTTGAGTTCAAGAACACAGGTAAAGATGGGGCCGCTCTTCAGAGTTCAAATCTGTATGTTGAAATCTGGATTAATCTTTTCATCATAAACATTCAACTCAACTTTCTGTAAATCAACACTTCATGACAGTGTCATCTCAGGGCGCTTCACATCATATCGAGCCAATTCATCAAAAATAGCCTAGATAAGAAAAAACAAAAAAATTACATTGAATCTAAACTTCAAACCTCATCCTGAGCTGCATGAGGCGACAGTGGGAAGGAAAACCTCCGACAGAACCCAGGTCAGGGAGAGTAGGTGTCTGCCTCGACCAACTGGAGATAGGAAATACTAGGGGACAGGAAAGACAGAATAACATTGAAACAGCATTATCACTGCAGCTTTTATCCAGCAAAACCTACAGAAAGAGGAGAAATAGGTTAATGATGACCAGAGAAAGGAAAAGGAAGTGCTCAGTACATTATGGGATGTTCCCATGGCTGCATAACTAACCTATGGTTAGTTCCTCCCTAACCCACTCTGGGAGCTGGTTCCACTAAATGAGCATTTCCTGCCTTTCTAAATGCGTTTTTTTTTTTTGTTTTTTTTTACCAAGTTTGTGTCCTGCTGTAGCAAACTTCATCTGTTGTTGGGACATGAAGACACTTCACAAACAAGCTTTTTAAATGAGTGAGAAGACGTTTTTGCTCTATGAGCACTGTCGTACATGGAATAATGGAGAGAAGTGGGGGAAAAAAAATGAAAGAAAAAAGAATGCTGGCATCAATGGGCTGCTTCCAAATTCCACAGCGCTCCAACACGGAGGCAAACAACATTCCCGTAACCTAAAGTCGGCAGAAGGCAGGGTTCCTCGCCAGTACGGGGGGACAACTCCAGACGTTTTGTTTACTTAACTGCTTAATCAGTCCAGGGTTAGATGGAGCCTATGCAACAGTTAGCAGCAGTCATTCAGGTGAGAGGTGTGTCTTGGACAGGTCTCCAGTCCACGTGTTGTGCAGCACTTATTCGCACGGTGGACTCATCCTGCTTCCTGACTTCCAGGTGAAACGTCTGCCGAAGACGAAGCTTCAGAAATCGACACAATTCAGCTCCAGCTCCAGATTAAATGCAGCAGGAACCCCCAAGCCAGCAAAGACTCATCGGATCCCAAAGAGCTGTATCTGAACCACATGGGTATGTTTCTGCAGGAATTCAATGTGGTGCTGATGTCCCATCCTATTAGGACAAATCAACATGGTCTCTTTCTGTCTGCTCATCTTCGGTTATAGTTTATTCCGGGGACATAAAGTGGGTTCCCATCGGGAATCAGGCAGATGTGTTTGCAGATTCTCAAATCGGCCCAGTCCACGATGACATCCTCATTGCTCAGCTGAGACCAGGACAGGAGCTGGACATTGTCATGCACTGTGTCAAAGGGCTTGGTAAGAATCTGCTGGGCTGATGGTTTCATCACTGGTTCCTGATGCTAAAATGTGTGTGTCTGTGCAGGTAAAGACCATGCCAAGTTCTCACCGGTGGCGACGGCCAGTTACCGCCTCCTTCCAGAGATCAGCCTCCTAGAGCCGATAGAGGGTGAGAAGGCGGAGCGCTTAAAGAGCTGCTTCTCCAAAGGGGTCATAGACCTGGAAGATGTTCATGGTAAAGGTCAAGTAGTGGTGTCTGTATCTGGTTTTGATGGTCTCAGCTGACTTTGGGTGAAATGAGATGGCTTTAAAAGCTCTTTGTTAGCATTGGATTGCCTTTTTGTCTTTCACAGGTAAAAAGGTGGCCAAAGTGGTGAACAGTCGGCTGGACACGTGCAGCAGGGAAGTCCTGCGACACAGTGATCTGAAGGACGTGGTGAAGCTCGGACGAGTTCGGGATCATTTTATCTGTAGGTTTCCTCACCAACTGTTTAATATTCAGTAAGATTTCTGTCTCTGAGTGAAAGGGGAATGTCTGTAAGGCACAATCCCATTTCTCATTCTTACCCCTACCCCTTGCCCCTCACTCCTTCAAACGGAGCTACAAGGGGTAGGGTTAAAAAGTCAGCCCTACAAATTGGGACACCCCTTCAACGATCGCATACGTCATCAGTTATTGCCACTGGTTTTTACGTAAGTAGAAGCGACAAGCTGTAGTCCCAAATATGGAGAAAACATGCCGTCTGCAACTATGATAATCTCTCTTGCGTAGGCTATTGGAATCTTTAAGATGCTCAAAAACATCAGTTTGTTCACAAATTTGTTTACAATTTTAATTTTATGCATCAACCAATGACTCAAGTCAAACACATTTCTTCATTACAGTTACAGGGTAACGTTAGCATTACATCCATTTTGTGAATTGTATTTACGTGCGTGTTGTTTCATGACGGCCACAATCTTGAAGGCCAGCAGCGAAGTTGCCAAAGTTTTATTAAAAAGATTACCAGAGTAGATAAGCATGGCTCGCTACTGAGCACCGCTAATGTCCAGAATGCTAATGCTAACATTACTGAAGCTTCAAAGCAGAACTAGCTACTTTTTTTTTTTGTATGCATTTTATTAAGAGATTGGCCATTAGGATACATATAGAAATAATGTTAAACTATACAAATCAACAGTTGTCATAATTTTTTTTTTTTATTTTCAGTGAGTGGATAAAATACACATTTGTGAACCTCTTCTGACTCTGTAGTAGCCATCACACCGTGATTCACAAGGTATTCTGGGGAATTTTTCATACCCCTCGGTTTGATGTGTGCTCTTGAAAAATCTTTGTTTGAAGGTGTATATAGCCCTATCACTTACCCCTTCCCCTCTGTCCTCATGGGAATTTGGACACACCTACACGTGAACGCGCAAAACGTAGAGGTAGGGGCCAAGGGCTGAAATGGGCTTCAGCCCAAGACTGTCCACTCAGGATGTGAGCTATACTGGGAAACAACTGGAACCCCTGCTATTCTGCATGACTCATGTAAAGACAAACTGGGAGTGTTCAGTGTGTGTTTGGGGTTCTTACAGATTATTTTTCTCTTCCAGTCTCTGTGGAGTCGACAGGCATCATGGCTCCGGATGTCTTGGTGAACGAGGCCATCAAAGTCCTCATGTCCAAGTGTCAGATGTTCCTGAATGAACTAAACTCTGTTGATATGGATTGAGGTCACATGGCTCATACGACCCTCCAAAAGCAGCGGTTTGCATCCTTCCGCTGTCATATGTTTTATTTGTTTCTCAGACTGAAAGTAAAACGTGGAGCAGAAATATCAGCAGCCAGAGTCTCGGACCACAAGGACTTAGTATTTGTTTCTGCAACGTTTTTGGATCTGCTCGTAAAACTAAAGTTTCATTTATAGAAATAAAATCTGTTTCTGCTAAAAGGCGACTGTCCTTCTGAAAGCGAACATTGATCTGAGAGGTTCCAGCCAGGGGGTCACAGGATGGACAGGAGGGTCACATATTCAGTTCTGAAAGCAAAAAGAAATAAAGGTGAGCAGAAGGAAGATCTGAGAAGAGTCTCTCCTGCAAGTAGAACAGAGTTTTGAGTACTCAGTCCAGAAACCTCTGAAACATCTTCAGCAGCATGAAATAGACCCACAAGTAGATCTTACAAATGCTCTCCTTTAAATTGGTCTGCTGCCACTGTGAAAATCCATGGAAAATGATCAATTTTAAAAAGGTAATAACAGATTTTCAGCCCAGCTGCTTCGGGTCATCTCACCCAACCAAGTGTTAATGTGATGCTTGCTCACTGCAAATGCTGTTAGCGGCCACTGCTTGCTTTTTATTATAAAACAATGGAACAGATCAGGTCTTCAGAAAAAAAAAAGCTGTTTCATTATTCTGCATTTCATTTAGTTGTTTTTTGGTCCGTTTATAGTCAGAAATGTTACTCTGCTGCTTTTTGTTTATTTATAGCAAGAACTGCCTGAAAAGTGATGAAGTTACAGTAACTTTCCGGTGTGAACTGGTTTTCCTTCATTACTCCAGCTTAAACGCTGTGGAAAAATCTCAGAAGCAACAAAAACATGTCACCCAGTGTTCAGACTTTCTGATGGGAATCAAAGGAGTTTCTAGAAGAGCAGAAGGATGTTTCACCTGTGTAGTTCCACAATGAGGACTGTATTTACAGAGACATCAGGGGACAAAATGGACTTTTTCCTTTTGTGTTCCCACATTAAGCTCTGCATTACCTTGCAGTAAGGGACCGTCAGACGTGTACTTCATGTCAGAATAATCAGGATGGCCACAGCCCGTTTAAGCTGTTAACTCAGTTTCACGTCTACGTTAACACCTGCTTCGCATCCATTTTAACCTATAATTGTTGCTCAGCTGTTATTCAGTGGATGTCAGATCGGCCAGGTTGGCCTTACACACCAACCTGTGGAAGAAAATAAAGAATTCCTGCTTTTTTTTTTAACACATTTTCTGATTTTGGACTGTCTCTTCTCTGATTTTAGCATTAAAGAGGATTCAGCCCGCTTTTAATAAGTTTTAACATATTAATCATTAATTTATTGTCCGTATAAACCTGGAAGTCCATTACCTTATTTGGTGGACCGTAACGTTCCTCCTCTCCTATGCTCCTCCCCTACATCACTGGATAGGCTTATGCGCTTGGGGCGACGTCACGGGTCTCTGCCTGCCTCACTGCTCTGTGTGTGATGAGCGAGAGGAGATGGGAGCAAGCACAGCCATGAATAAAGAGTGGACGTCTATGAGGTTCCGTTTGTGCCAAAAATATGTAAACTTGCAGATGTGTTAATAATCCATGTCGTAGTGGTGTAAGGTTCCATTGATGCTAAAAAAACAAAAAAACCTTACTGTAACAACTCAGAATGGAAAACCCACTAATAGTCTGAAACCTCAGGATCAGGAAAAATATTTATTTGCTTTATTTCAGGAGCAGGGAACTGGAAGCTCTGGATTTGAAGGAGAGAAATGAGTAACTAAAAAAACCTTACTGGGAAGGCATGGTGTAGGAGGGGGACATACGAGCAGCGTGAGCAGGTTTGATTTCTGGTAGAGCGGCAGAGGACATACTATGAGGAGGGGGCACCATCTTTCTTCTCTACAAAAAAGAAGCCTGCCCCAGCTGGATAAGATGATCAACGAATGATGCCTGCAGAAAGCAATGTATTTTTCCATGGCTTCTTTCTCGGGAGCTGATAAGGAATGGGGTGGGGAGGAGCCAGGATAGAGGTCAATGGCACAATCATATGGGCGATGTTGGGGTGGGGAGGATGCTCGGACCTTATTGAATGCTTCTTTCAAATCGTGGTACTGAGAGGGTACACCGGATAAGCTCGGGTAAGCCTCCTCAGAATGGGATGGTGGTTCACCTTGTGGTGCTGGAAATGAACACAAACATGTAGTCTGGCAGTTTACTCCCCAATTGAATTTAAAGTTTACTCCTCTGCCCTCCTGCTAATCTATATGGGGGGTGTGGCGTTGCGGCCAGGAAATGCCAAAAATGATCGGACTTGTGGTGACTGGCAGCTATCACAACATGAGTGGGTCCCATCTTCATGGTCACCTTGTGCAACAGATGGTCATCCAGAGCTCGGACCAATACAGGTTTCTCAAGTGGGATAAATTTCATCCCCAGTTGTCTAGCCAACTCCATATCCATGAATTCAGTATTGCAACCAGAAATGAAAACCGGTAATTGGTGATCTATACCAGCTGAAATTATCTGAATGTGGAAAAGGGGACGGGTAGCAGAGGAATTGGACAGAGTACGGCTCAGCAGGGTCCTCCTAACCCCTACTGAGCCTGGCCTTTTAATGGACAAAAGCGTACCACGTGTCCGGGTTGACCAGAGTACAAACAGTCTATTGGGCATCCTCCTCTCTCTTTCAGCAGGGGTCAGTCTAGACCGACCAATCTGTATCGGTTCTGGTGTTTCCTGACAGACTTGATCCGACGGGGGACAGACTGTCGGACCCGTGTTATATGGCTTGGATGAAAAACTGGATCTGCTTACCCTGGTGCTTTCTCGCATTCTTTCCTTTAACCGGCAGCAACATCCATGAGAGAGACAAGGTCAGAAGGAGGGTCTCTGGCTGCAAGCTCATCCTTGATTCCATCTGACAATCCTTGGTAAAAGGCATCAAACAATGCAGAGGCGTTCCAACTGCTATCTGCAGCAATGGTGTGAAAATCAATTATATAAGCAGTCCTGCCAGCCTGAGAGAGGGAAAACGGATTCCATGAAGCCTCATGTTCTGGCCTCATGGGGTCAAAAAACCTCAGTTCTTCGGAAAACCTCCTGAAAGATGAACAGACTGAGGACTCCCTCTCCCATTCAGCAGTTCCCCACAGCCATGCTCTCCCTGTGAGCAGGGAGACCACATATGCAACCTTGGCTTTCTCTGAAGTGAATGAGGAAGGTTGAAGCTCAAACTGCAGGGAGCACTGAACCAAAAAGGCCCGACACTGACCAGGCTCCCCTCCATACCTTTCAGGAGGAGTCATCCGGGGTTCATGTCCAGGTGAAGTGGAAGGTGAATTATGGACGTTAGACACTGTGTCTGTGGGCTCAGTAACAGTCAGCTTGGCAAGCTGTTTTTCAAAACTCTTAACAGTTGAAACCAACTCACTTAGTCCTGTCTCTTGTTGGACTATGGCTGCCTCAACTCTGGCACGCCAATCCTGAGGTTCAGATGGGTCCATGGTCTGGCCAGATCGTACAGTAACAACTCAGAAGGGAGAACCCAATAATAAAGTCTGAAACCTCAGAATCAGGAAAAATATTTGCTTAATTTCGGGAGCAGGGAACTGGAAGAACTGTGGATTTGAAGGAGAGAGATGAGTAACCAAAAAACCTTATTGGGAAGGCATGGTGTAGGAGGGGGACATACCAGCGGCATGAGCAGGTTTGATTTCTGGTAGAGCGGCTGAGGACAGACAATGAGGAGGGGGTTCTCCACCAGAGAATCCAGATTACTGGAGAAATTTCCGTGATCCAATCTCAAATCCTTTTTCTTTCCAAAATTCAATACTCCGGAGGGATCCACATGAGGGGAAGATAGGGAAAAATGCTGGGACTGGCAGGTTGAGGAGACAGAGGGGGAAAAGGCAAAAACTCAACACTCGGGTTACTGAGGAGAAGCAGGCTTTGTCATACAGAGAAACTCTGACAATCTGGCAGTCAATATTGTGGGAGATCCTGGGAACTTAAATAGGGAGGGAAACAGGTGAAAGGAATCAGGTAATTACTGCTGCAGAGTTGCCTTCAGGGACAGTTTGAAAACGGGACGCACCGGGAAACCATGACACTTACGTTGTGAACTTGCACAGTGTCTATGTCTACAGACAGGGTAGCGAAGCATTTGCGACTTTGAACAGTGCGTCATTCCATCAACCAACCTGCTGTGACAGCCACATTGTTATATGCTACAATGATGTGACTCCTTTAGTTTGTCGTTACTACGCTACTCGTCGTTATGATGTGTCGCTACTACTCGTCGTTATGATGTGTCGTTACTCCTCGTCGTCTTACAGTTGATACCCCCTGAGTGCTTGGGATTGGCTCAAAAATGTAGGCTACCTAAATACTGGGCCGCCGTTTCCTCCACGCGCATCAAGCACTACGTAGGGCACCAAGGCGTTGTGTGTGTTTTATGGTAGCTAGACCTATATTATACATTTGTTCATTTTTATAAAAATCCAATTATATATTGGCTGCGATGCACTGGCGTCCCATCCAGGGAGTACCCTGCCTCTCGCCCATTGACAGCTGGTATAGGCTCTGTCTGGTATGGCGCAGACAGAAGCGGTGGGGCCGCCATCTTGGACCGGTTGCCGCTTCACTAAGTTTAATTTGTTTGGTAGGCGCATTGCGGTAACTACAACAACAATTAACAGAACAATATATACAAATATACAAACAAAAACTGCATATCCAGCGGTTCAAATACAAGATGAGGACATACAGAAAAAGTAAACACTGTGAGATACAATTTTGTCTACAATGTTCTTACTCTTTAAGACTTTTGTGTTTTCAATACCATTGAGGATGGAGCCGTAATGATAAAGATCCTGTAAAAAGACAGTAAAGTTCAGTTTGCCATTGGTACATTTTCTTTTATGAATGTGGAATTTACCTAAAAGAATTAGTTGTTTTTAAAAAATCAAGTCTTTATCCATTGTTTAATCTTCAAAATAAAGAAAAATGTCCTTTTCAGGTAGATGTACAGGATGATCTGTTTTTCTTTCAATAAAATACTTGACATTGTTCCAGAACTGTTTAGTTAATGAACAATGATACAAAAGATGTTCAATAGATTCTTCCTCTAAGCCACAAAAGGTACAGGAGCAATCAATATCAATGTGAAATCTTTTCAAAGTCTTTTTAGCTGGATACATTTTGTGTGTAATTTTGTAATAAACTTCTTTAATTTTATTATTAGGAAAAAACTTATCACTCATCAACCACAATTTTTCCAATCAATATCATTAAATAGAGATGACCAAGACATTTTGGCAGGGCGAACCACTACATTTACAAGAAGATTTCTAATGGATACATTACAGCTTTGTTTTTGGTGATATCAACATTTCCAAGAAAAATATTGTTTGTGAGAGAAGCCAAATGAAGTTCAACATTAGATCCTACGAGTAGCTGTAAACATTTTTTGGGATGGAATTAAAAACAACATAATATTCCTGCAGTGTAACTGTTAGACTGATTTAAATCTATATTTGGTTTATCAGTGTACCGTCAGTTTTCATAAACTGAGACTAACAGAATGCCATTGTTTACCCAGTTTTGCTTATAGAAGAATCTGTTTTTATAAAGTATGTACCTGTTGTTCCAGATGTAACAGTTTGAAGGTGAAAAATTATGTTTATATAGTCATTTCCATGCTAGTAGGGCTTGCTTGTGAAAATTAGCTCATTTTATAAATAATTTAACAGGATTATATAGTCACATCTCAGCAAGAAGTCGAGTCCTCCAATTGAATCAAAAATAAATTTAGGGGAAGTAATCCAGATGTTTTCTTTTTCTTGGAGCAATTTAGTCAGCCATTTTACTTTAAAAGTATTACTAAGGGTTTTTTGTTTGTTATTTTTTCAACTACTGGGTCAAAATTTGTGCTGTTACGTGTTTGGCAACTACAACCACTGTGTGTATGCAGAGAGGACTACCGGTCCAAGATGGCGGCCGCATTTCTTATCGGAGCATGCCATAGGCCGTTCCCAGTTCCGGTAAAGAAACCTCACAGCAATAAACGGATAATGCATGTTGCGAAAATGCACAACATTACTGTAAATTCGCATAGGATACTCCGTGAAATGGCAAATATAGCATAATATAGAACATTTAATGACGCATCACAGCCTCAAATAAGCTTCTAAGGAAGAGTGCAGACAAAATAGTTCAAGAAATGTGAAATGCTTTGGCCACTTATGATGCAGAACCATTTTCCATGCAAATTATATCTTGTTTTCCATTTTAAATTATCTTTCTTCATCTCCCTCTCTTTTCCTCACTTTGCTGCAGTCTTTAAGAAGGCACCTGTAGAGCTCAGCTGATTGCAATTTTATTGGTGATAAGCCAGGGGCAGGGTCTGTCAGGTGTCTGCACATTGGAAAGGGATTGATAAGGTATGTTAGTTTTAAGAAATACCATTTTTTATTTACTGCATTTAGGAGTTGCAGTGGTTAGTTGCAGTGGTTAGCACAGTGGCCTCACAGCAAGGAGGTTGCCGGTTCGAGCCTTGGTGTGGGCAGGACTCCAGCTGGGAACCTTTC